>SSNP01000268.1:0-30686 GCA_006937955.1 Pachypanchax playfairii
TTTCCGGGGTCCAAGGGTTTCTGTGGAGACCGAAGCCTGGTCCCCATAAGGGGGTTAGTTTATAGGTATGGTGTGAATAGAGTTTTAGTTAGTCTTAGGGTTAGTTATAGATCAGTAATGGTTAAGGTTAGGAAAAGGGTTTGGGTTAGGTATAAATCTAGTTACTAAAATCAATGGAAGTCAATGGACGGTCCCCATAAGGATAACAAAACACACTTGTGTGTGTGTGTGTGTGTGTGTGTGTGTGTGTGTGTGTGTGTGTGTGTGTGTGTGTGTGTGTGTGTGTGTGTGTGTGTGTGTATTACAACACACCAACAATGATGGCAGTGGATTTGTACTCCGGATTAAAAGGGCAGCGGCTGCGCCCATCTTCCATTATGACCTCGCCCACTTCCTCTTTCTCCAGCGTGAACGTTGACGTGTTCTGGAAACAAAACAGCAAAAGATCCAAAAGGAAGTTCTGGTGAGCTCAGGGAAGTCCAGCTCATTCCCTCCATTACTACACTGCTCATTCTGACCACATTACTCTCCTACTGACAGCTGAGCCAAAGCTTTCTGTAAACTAGATGTTTTTGTTTAGATACTAACAGATGCCCAAAGAATATACTGATATTTCAACCTAAATAAATTCCACAACAAATCAGCACTAAAGCGAACAACATTTCAGCTTCTGTTCAGATCCAGATGAGCAGAGTCACATGACTTCAGTTTGTGTTCATCTCTCATGGCTCAGCTTGTTGCTAATGGCTCAGAAAAGTTCCTAAAATGCACAATATGAGTGAACAACCTGCCACAAACTGCTGCAACCAGCTTTATTTGCTTTTTTTTTTTTTTTTTAAATTGTGTCCGAGTGATTTTAATTACTTTTATCTGCAAATAAAGCCAAAAGGTGAAAATATTACAGACACACATGCTGATTTTGGTCTTCATCATAAGATTTTTCTTTCTTCTTTTTTTTACCTGCTTGTTCCTGTTCAGAATTGGGGCTAATATTTATCTTCAAATACATTGGTTACATCACCAGTCCATGACAGAACCACAGTGACAAACAACCAGTCTCTCTCACACGCACGCACGCACGCACGCACGCACGCACGCACGCACGCACGCACGCACGCACGCACGCACGCACGCACGCACGCACGCACGCACGCACGCACGCACGCACGCACGCACGCACACACACACACACACACACACACACACACACACACACACACACACACACACACACACACACACACACACCACACACACACACACACACACACACACACACACACACACACACACACACACACACCCACACACACACACACACACACACACACACACACACACACACAAGTGTGTTTTGGTATCCTTATGGGGACTGTCCATTGACTTCCATTGATTTTAGTAACTAAATTTATACCTAACCCAAACCCTTTTACTAACCTTAACCATTACTGATCTATAACTAACCCTAAGACTAACTAAAACTCTATTCACACCATACCTATAAACCTAACCCCTAACCCTAAAAAGGGGAGTCCCCCTCATGGGGACCAGGCTTCGGTCCCCACAAGAACCCTCGGACCCCAGAAAGATAGTAAAAGTCAGGAAACTGGTCCCCAGGAGGTCAGAAATCACCCACACACACACACACACACACACACACACACACACACACACACACACACAAGTGTGTTTTGGTATCCTTATGGGGACTGTCCATTGACTTCCATTGATTTTAGTAACTAAATTTATACCTAACCCAAACCCTTTTACTAACCTTAACCATTACTGATCTATAACTAACCCTAAGACTAACTAAAACTCTATTCACACCATACCTATAAACCTAACCCCTAACCCTAAAAAGGGGAGTCCCCCTCATGGGGACCAGGCTTCGGTCCCCACAAGAACCCTCGGACCCCAGAAAGATAGTAAAAGTCAGGAAACTGGTCCCAGGAGGTCAGAAATACAAACCCACACACACACACACACACACACACGCACACATACGCACACACACACACACACACACACACACACACACACACACACACACACACACACACACACACACCCCAGTGTGTTTTGTTATCCTTATGGGGACCGTCCATTGACTTCCATTGATTTTAGTAACTAGATTTATACCTAACCCAAACCCTTTTACTACCCTTAACCATTACTGATCTATAACTAACCCTAAGACTAACTAAATCTCTATTCACACCATACCTATAAACCTAACCCCTAACCCTAAAAAGGGGAGTCCCCCTCATGGGGACCAGGCTTCGGTCCCCACAAGAACCCTCGGACCCCAGAAAGATAGTAAAAGTCAGGAAACTGGTCCCCAGGAGGTCAGAGAAAACACACACAACAACACACACACACACACACACACACACACACACACACACACACACACACACACACACACACACACACACACACACACACACACACACACACACACACAAGTGTGTTTTGGTATCCTTATGGGGACTGTCCATTGACTTCCATTGATTTTAGTAACTAAATTTATACCTAACCCAAACCCTTTTACTAACCTTAACCATTACTGATCTATAACTAACCCTAAGACTAACTAAAACTCTATTCACACCATACCTATAAACCTAACCCCTAACCCTAAAAAGGGGAGTCCCCCTCATGGGGACCAGGCTTCGGTCCCCACAAGAACCCTCGGACCCCAGAAAGATAGTAAAAGTCAGGAAACTGGTCCCCAGGAGGTCAGAAATACAAACCCACACACACACACACACACACACACACACACACACACAGAACCTGCAAACTTCATGCAAGAACAACATCATAACAACTCAGTGCAATGCAAAAAACCCCAAATGTTTCATATTCATGCTCGATGCACAATAACTCATAATAACATGAATTTTAATAGACTGAGATGCATTGAGTTGTTGTGTTAAATTTACCTAATAAACTAGAAGAAACACAAATCTATTGGATCAGTTTTGCAGCGTTTCTTGACATGAACAACTGGAACCTTTACCAACAGGTTTTAATTTTATTAGGAGAATAAAACTAACAAATAACCAAAATGGATGTTCTACAAAATAAAGCCAGTGCGACCTTGATTGAAAAACAACATATTCCGTATTCATTTCTATAATATAAAACACAAACAAAGTGCATGAACATGATGCTGATGCTTGTTTGTATTCATGTCTGCTGTAACTGGAACTGTTCAGTGTATCTTGTTGGGCCTCAGTGGGACGTCACTCTGCTCGTAAAGCCATTGTTTCAACAAGTACTTTCAAAATAAAACATTTATCAGTGTTAATATTATGTATCTGACTTGTATGTGGATTCTCAACATGATAAGTGATCACGTACACCAACAGAACCCAGACTTGTTTGGAAACCCATTTGGGGCCAAATGTCCTCATAAGTCTTCTTCAATCTGAGACACCCCCTTTTTTTTCCTTTCACTCTGACGTCAAACGGTTTAATTTCCCTCCGTTTGGAATCAGAATGTTCTCCCAGCTGGACAGCTCCTCTTTCAGTAAGATGAATGTCATGTTAGCCGATGGTTAGCATCACTCCTGATGTACTCTGCTTCGGTCCACACGGAACCACACGCAGCGCCTGCAGCTTATGATTGGACACCAGCAGCTCCAACACAGACACTAAGCATTAAATGGACTTTATTTGTTTAAGAAAAAAGAATTAGAAATGCATAGATTTATAGGTTATAACTTACGATATAGGCGCAGACAGGACTGAATGCGTAGGTGCCGCACACGTACAGATGAGTAGTATTCAGCCGCAGGAGAATCTTGATGTAATTGAAGCAATCAGTCTGGATGGAGGGGGGGGATTTACAAAAATGATTAGAACTGACTAGTTTGACCTAAAATTCTGAACTTTGACTTGTTGATGTGATATAAACTGTAAGAAGAGTTCTCTGCTGTTAAAAAATTTCCAAGCTTTTCATAGCAGTTGCCTGGAGAGTTTTCCTCTGACACACCAACCACCGTTTGACAGTGTAGCACACACGGATTACTGAGGCTTGTCGCCCAGGGATACAACAGCTGGCATGACAACAAGGTAACAGACAGACTGAAGAAGAACAAGCGGTTCCCCAGAGAGGCTGCAGACTTGATGAATCTATTTGTAACTGGTGGAAAGGTTTGTCAGCACAGAGCCCTCTACCCATTTTATTGTCTCACATGTTAAATAACAGACTGTATTCTCTGGAAGGAAAACATTGTTTTTTCCCCTCTTGAGTTTGTGACAGTGATTTTCCAAACTCCCACCTGCAGGTTCTTCCCTTTAAAGCTGCACTCTTCTCGTTTTCCAGCAGGTGTGCCCCACGTCAGCTGGTGAGAGGAGATGAGAGAAAACCTGGTTATAAATACGAGTTACAAACATGCTGATTCTGAACTTTGTAGTGTGAATTAGAAGCCATCTTGTTTCTGGTACACTTTGGTCTGATAATCTGTTTGACATCTGGTTGTACTGACATTCTTATGCAGTTTGGTCCTGCTGATGTCCGAGAGGCTGAGAGCAAACAGTGTCTCCCTGGCTCCAACGTACAGCATGTCGTCCTCCTGGCTCAGCAGCAGTGACGTGTAATTGAAAACGCCGTCCGCTGAGAATCTCTTGGCTGATCTCTCCTTTGCGTCTGAATACAGATACAAAAACACACAGACATGAAAACTGATTGCAGATTATTATCAGGTAGTAGGACAGAACAAGAAGGAACAGAAGGGTACAGAACGTGTCCTGATGTTCAGAGTAAAACAAGACTAAATAAAACTAAAAGCACTTTGGGCTTGTTTCCATGATCTGATGTGGAAGGAACAAACTGAGATGTGCTACACACACAGACACACACACACACATGCACACACGCACCTGAACATGTGAATAGTCAGCGTTACCAGTTTCCTTTAAAAAAAACAATTCATGTTATTATAAAAGTTATGAGATTTGGCACCAGCCCCAAAAAAGAAAACAGAACTAAAAGAATCTCTGCACGCACGGACGGACGGACGGACGGTCGGACAGACAGACAGCAGTGATCAGATGATGAAATGAATCGGTTATTGTGGTTCACATTAACTTGATTTCTGGTGCAGTGTCAGGTCCTTTCAGCTGTTAGAGCTCCTCCCCTTTATACTGTGACCAGCTGCATGTTTGTAGAAGTAATGCTGCACCGTGTTTGGAAATATTCATTTTACATATCAAAGGTGGTAAAGAGGATTTTGCCCTGAATTAAAAGCTCAACAGCTGTTTGTTGTTTTTCGAGTAGTATGCATGCATTGTAGCCCCCCACCCCAATGCCAGAAACGCCTGTTAGAAATTTGCATAGGAGTCTCCCCATTATTCATTTACTATCTGCATCACTGGAGTTTTTTCTGGAACTTCTACAAATTTGTTTCTTCGAACATGTCAGGATCATCAACGGTAAAAGACTGTTTGTTATTTTTAGCAGTACAAATGTGATTGACAATCTAGTATCCAATAGATAATGAAATGGGTTTGTCATCTATTGGCTACTTTATTTCTAGTCTCACCAGGTCTATGATTTATTAATATTATAACCTTTTCTTTTAGAAACCATAAGTACAAGATCACTACAAGTTGATAAAATGATTTAAAAGTAACTTTGACATCTAAATTTACTACAAAATTCTCTTTACCACCTTTAATATTGAACAATGTGATGGAGCTGCGATCTGCCATTAGTTACTGACTTTAGGCTCTAACTTGGGTTGAAGCACATCAGTAAGTTCATGAAAAATTCTCTGCTGGTTATCACAAATTATAGATTGTGTTTTTTGTGACAAAACAAGTTATTATATTTAGCGAGGAGTGACTTTTTCTTTAATTAACAAAATATAATTCGAAAACCGCATTTTGCGCTTACTCAGATTATGTTTGTCTGATATTAAAATGTGTTTGATGATCTGAAACATTTAAATGTAACAAAAACAAAACAAACAAACAAACAAAAAAAAAAAACCAGGAGAAATCTGTAGGAGGAAAATACTTTTTCATCACACTGTATTTTCTGAGTTAAACAGTTTACAACCCATTCACACAACTATCACATTAAAGCCTCCTGCAACAGTAAGAAAAAAAGGGACCAGTATTGTGTTTATCTTAAAAACTCCAGGTGGTACGTCAGACCATCAAGCAAATAGAACCAGAAAACTGCAATAAATGTTTACAACCCATGACATCAACTCTTCTGTGTGCTCACAAACAAATGGTACTTCTAACACTCAAGGCCCTTTGGCAGATGATCATCTTCCCCTCGCGGGAGTGAAAGCCAGCTGTGCAAGCCACATCTCGTCCAGAATCAAACCCTCGGCCCCTTCCACATCAACAGCCTTCATTCTCTTTAAAACACTGTGACATCTGGAGTCAATGAAGAGAAGAGCCTGACATTAAAATTGAGGAAAGAGGATATAAAATACTTAAAAAAAAAAGACTTTCCATTGTCATCTGCATGTTCTTACGGAGAAGAAAGTTTTTAAATATGGAGAAGTAAAAACTAGTTCCATTTAAAGATCAATTAAGTCTCTTAAAACGTCTTTAAATGCTCATGAAGATGACCGTCCTCAGACTCAGTGGACCCTGCAACTGGCAGACAAAGGAGTGCCATCTCTCGTCTCAACAGAAGGACGTATCATAGCCTGATTGTCAGGGCGCCCGTGGGTTTTGGACAGTTACTGGAACACAAAGAAGCCTCTCCTCAGCATATTAAACCTCTCTGACATAAATCACAGTGACAATCTCTTAGACACACAATAGAATAACGAGCAGTGGAGAGCAAACTCATGAAAGTTTTACTCAAAAAGAAGCAGGGGCTTCTTAGCAGGAGGGTGGGGAACCATGAGGGAGTTGTGGTAACCAGGAAGACTGGATCCAGATCTTAAAAAAATAAATAAAAAAAACATGCAGGCAGGAGGGAAAAAAGAAATCAAAGTGGTCTGAGGTGGATTTTTAAAAGAGCAAAAAGTTGATGAATGATAATAAATGCTGCGTGTGACGAGACATGCAGCAGATTACTCTGGAGTTTTGACGTGATTTCAGCAGCATCCAGCTACTGCAGGACTATTTCACAGACAGACTCCACTTCCATTTATCACACAGGGTTTAATCAGCTGGCTGTCATCAGGTCAGACTGTGAACTTCAGCCAGCATTCATCGTAAGCAGCCAACCACCGACACAGACGCCTTGTTGTCGGTGTTAATGCCTTAAACTAGCAAGTTCCAAAAATCTGTCATGGGTGAATTTCAAACACAAATCTTTTCTTAAGTTTCAGATAGTAAAATGTTTAAACAGTTCAAGTTAACACAGCTGGGATTCCTTCAATCACTTCCCACCTGATTGTGTTTAATTTATAATGAATCAACACAGAGGCAGTCACAGTCAGATGCACTGTTAGAAATATGCCTGCACTTAAGTAAGCATGATACTGGCATGATATCTCTGAAAGTTTGACAACATATGAAAGGGGGGGGGGTGATTGACTGACTGGTTTAAGTCTGCCAAGACTCTCCTAGAACACTTGGAGCAGACAAGCTGCAGATTTACTGTGGGAGAATGAATCAAGACTCAAGGCTCACAGGGTGATAAAACAGGGCAAAGAAAACACACACACACACACACACACACACACACACACACACGTTTGTTTTGTTATCCTTATGGGGACCGTCCATTGACTTCCATTGATTTTAGTAACTAGATTTATACCTAACCCAAACCCTTTTACTAACCTTAACCATTACTGATCTATAACTAACCCTAAGACTAACTAAAACTCTATTCACACCATACCTATAAAACTAACCCCTAACCCTAAAAAGGGGAGTCCAGGCTTCGGTCCCCATAAGGGGGACTTCCCAAAAACCCTCGGACCCCAGAAAGATAGTAAATGTCTGGAAATTGGTCTTCAGGAGGTTAGAAAAACAAGATCCCTCCACAGACACACACACACACACACACACACACAAACAATAAGCAACTCTGAAAGAAAGTCCTCTGATGACCAGACTCTTTGGTTACTGGATCAAATCAATAAATATTTAGACATTATTTCAGTGACATGTAATGTCTTTCTGCCTGTTTAGTAGCTTATAACTCAAATATTGCATCAGAGTGTGATCTGGAGCAGGTGTACAAACTTTAACAAAACTAACTCACACACAACATAAATGAACGTTGTATTGATCTGGCCTGATCATGAGTTCATGTGCACATCATCTAGAGTCATTTATTCCCCTTGTCTCCAAAATGTCTGTACGCACGGGTCAGAGTTGGCGTACAGGTGCGCACGTTTTCAAGTCAAGTTCGTTTTTATAAATCCCAACTTTTGCTTTGAAAGTGGCGTACGCTACTTTCAGGCCCCATTTTGTGCGTACGCACCGTTTATAAATGAGACCCCCAAGCCTGACAGTGTTTGTTGTATCAGAGAACTGGGCATGTGAATGGAAAACTCATCAGAACAACAGGCTGTTTGCTGGAAATTGAAAGAAAAAAAATCTTCTTTTACCCTTTAAGAGACAAACGGCATCTCTAAGAGACAGATGGAAACATAAGGTCAGCATGACAAAGCAGAGAACAGGGGGTCCATACAGATGTGATGTACTGCTCTGTAATTAAAGAAGCTTACGCTTCATTTTCTGTCTAGTTTAAAAATACCAGTCCAAACAATCTAACACACTTGAAAGCTGAAGTAAGTCCAGACGGTAAGCTCAGTGAGAGACAGAGATGCTTTGTGGAGCTCAAACAAATACAGTAAGACCCCAAAGTGAGAGAAAGACAGATAGTTGGTTTCGGAACTCAAAACAAAGCATGCCTGCGCTCGTCGTCACATGCTGGCGACTCCTCAGACTCTAGGATTTCTGGGAAGACGTGATAAATACTATAAAACTGAGAAAGATTGACACTGGACACTTCTGGACCAGTAAATACTGGTCCTGGTCCTTTTTAGTTTGACTGGGATCAGTCATGATGATATGTGAATAGACTTTTCAATAACAGCAAATTAGAATCAACTATTAAAGGTAAAGTATGTAAAAATTAGACCTTGTTGTCAAATTCGAATCCTGCAGTTCATGTAGAAACAAAAACGTCTGTTCTCAGCCCCTCCCCTCCCTGATTAATCTGTTGGGTTGCCAGTTCTGATGTTGATTCTTGTTTTGTTTCTCCTTTTGTTTGTTCAGCGTTGAGTTTTCCTAAGTGCGTTTGAACGCCCCATCACATGCAGCTCGGCTGGTTTCTTACTTTTTGCTGCTGGTCGTTGTAGAATTACAGCTGCTTGTGTTGAAGACTTGGCAGCCTTGCAGACTCACATGTGATTCGTTATGGAACCAGGAAGTCTGGACGTGTAAATAATGATTACGGCCCGGGCTAGCTTTTTAAAATGACAGAAACTAGATCGAGATCTGTTACAATGTGACTTTATTTTCAACATCGGTGGGACATTAGACTGTTGTGTGAGTATTTCAGTGTAAAATTCTTACATATGGAACCTTTACATATATTTTTTTAGGGTTCTAAGAGATGAAGTCTTTATAAACTGATAGGCTGGTGAAAAAAAAAAAAAAAAAAAAAAAAAAAAAAAGAGTCTGAAAAGCAGAACAATTCGAATACAAGGAAGAGTTTCAATGTGCCAAACACGGGATTCAAATGTGTCACACTGAAACATGCACTGATAAAAAACGACATGTTGTTTGGATTTGATCATTAACAATAAACGTCATTGGCTGCAAGACGAGATCTGAAAAGTAGAAAATAAGGTAAATAAAATATTCTCAATGTTTTTTTGTTTGGTTAGTTTTTAGAAAAATTGGTCATCAAATCCAAAGCTGTTTTATACAGAAACAGAATCATTGATGTAATTGATATAATGTAACTTTATAGTGACTGTAAGAGTTTAACTACTAGATTTAATGATTGTTGACGTGTTTCTAGACCAAACAATTGAAATTCTGAGACGATACTGTAAGATTCCTGAAGACAGACGCATCATGAGAGAACCGCTTGTTGACTTACATTTACAGCTCAGACAAATTGATTTTTTTTTGGGTGGGGGTAAAACATATGTCCATGCAGCTCTGAAATCCAGCTGGCCTGAAGAATATTACAGATGGTTTCTCTATAGTCAGACACCCTTCAAAGCGCTGCACAAGTCAGTCCATTTATCTCAAACTCAACAAACTTGTCGATTTTTAGGGCATTTTATGAAGAGCACTCACATTTGGACTTGCATGTGCTGAAGGATTTTAAAGTACCTCCAGAACATACAAACAGTCCTCCAGCTGATATTCATGTGTACGAGTGGATCATCTCTGGAGAGGCACTCAATGAGGAGGGCAGGCTGGTGTCTCTCACCCGCAGCAGCAATCAAAGCAGTTCACACACTAGTTGCAAATGGTTTGTCTTGTCCCACACATACAACGTCTCCTCGACTCTTTGCCACTTCATCATCTAATCTTCTTCCTGACAGAAAACCTGAATGTAAGTTGTTAAAATGACTTTATTTAAATCTAAAACATCTCACTGAAGAAAATCATCTTGAAACAGATTTAGTTTAAAAGTAAAATCAGATCTATAGTGATCCAGGTCTAACAAGGACACCCACACGACAGTCTATTTTCACACACATGCTCAAGTAGAACCAGAAGGCATATGGAGCACATTAACATACTGGAACAAAATTTGAAACATTCTGACTGGTAATAAAAGATGCATGAGATTCCTGCTCTCACCCTCTTACTTCTGCCTTCACTTGAATGTAAAAGATTTCTTAAAAAGTAAATAAACATTTAATAAATATGGACAGCAGCCTTCCAGTTTTTAATGCATCTTACTTCCATTTCACGTCTTTTCTAAAAACAAGAAAAAACAAAGACTCAGAGAAATCCATCAATCCTGAACAAATCGGGCCTTTGTTTAATCAGAAATCTTAAAAACAAACAAAAAAACCAGCAATGAGGACAGTAATGTACATTTTTGGACAGAGAAGACAGGGGTTCTGCTGCTGACTTCAACTGGGGATGTAGTTGGACGGTGGAAAGAATACTTTGAGGATCTCCTCAATCCCACCATCACATCCTCCACTGAGGAGGCAGAGATTGGGGACTCGGAGGAGGATTCGCTCATCACCCGGGCTGAAGTCACTGAGGTGGTTAAAAAGCTCCTTAGTGGCAGGGCTCCGGGGGTGGATGAGATACGTCCTGAGTACCTCAAGTCACTGACGTTGTAGGACTGTCTTGTTTGACACGCCTCTGCAACATCGCGTGAAGGTCGGGGACAGTGCCTCTGGATTGTCAGACCGGGGTGGTGGTCTCTCTGTTTAAGAAGGGGGACCGGAGGGTGTGTTCCAATTATACGGGGATCAAATTCCTCAGCCTTCCTGGTACCTCTTTGCAGATGATGTTCTTTTGGCCCCATCAACGTGTGCTGGAGCGCTTTGCAGCTGAGTGGGAGGCGGCAATGAGAATCAGCACCTCCAAGTCCACGGCCATGGTTCTCAACCGGAAAGGGGTTTAAGTATCTCCTGGTCTCGTTCACGAGTGAGGGGCAGATAGAGCGTGAGATTGAGAGACGGATTGGGGCAGCATCTGCAGTGACACGGTTGCTGTATTGAACTGTTGTGGTGAAGAGGGAGTTGAGTCGAAAGGCAATGTTCTCGATCTATGTTCCAACCCTCACCTATAGCCATGAGATTTGGGTCATGACCGAAAGGATGAGATCATGGATCATGGCTGGGCGCTCCCTTAGAAACAGGGTGAGGAGCTCGGTTACCTGGGAGGAGTTCGGAGTAGAGCCGCTGCTCCATCACATCAAGAGGACCCAGTTAAGGTGGCTTGGGCATCTGTTCCGGATGCCTCCTGGGCGCTTCCCTGGGGAGGTGTTCCGGGCGCGTCCCATTGGGAGGAGGCCTCTGGGAAGACCCAGGACATGCTGATGGGACTATGTCTCTGAGCTGGCCTGGGAATGCTTTGGGGTCCCCCCAGTTGAGCTGGAGGGGGTGTGCGCGGATACGGAGGTCTAGGCATCTTTGCTCAGAATGCTGCCTCCGCAACCCGACCCCGGATGAAGCGGAAGAAGACGGATGGATGTTCTGGAGCTTCTAAAACACTGTTTCTATGTGGACGGCACCACTGAGCAGCTTTAAGTCTAATCAGCAGCAAGTTTTACACTAATTCACATCCTCATGCATGTGATCCGACTGTACTGTATATAAAGCAGGTTAACCAAGACCCCAATGACCCTCAGGAGGGCCTGGAAGAAGAAAGATCTGCATAAATTCAACAAAACACAAGTTGCCTTCAGCTCAACTTGTCCTGTAAGCTAAAACTGCTAGAAGGTGATTTTGTGCAGGATGTGTGTAAATCCCTGCTGAGATGGTGTTCCTTCTGAGAGGCAAATAAAGTACCAGAGAACAAATGCTGTATAATCTGTTTCTACTTGATGTGGAGTGAAGGGAAAACAATGCTTTCTTGACAGCCATGTGAGCACAAACGTCTGACAAGTGTTTGAGCATCTCAGCCAACCAAAATACTGAACATACAGCAGTGCACAACCCAAACCCCCAAACCCCAAACCCCCACCTCCTCGAGCTCCACAGACATCAAACTCAAACTAATACACGAGGTGGGTTTTTGTGCTACAGTAATGATAGAACAGAAAGTCCATGCTGTGCACTAACAATAAGGTGAACCCCATTTTCATCAGGGACAAATCAACACCATGTCAGAAAACCACACAATCACCTAAAGCCACTCTTCAACTTCACATTCCTCACTGTCTGACTCAGTTAACGGCTGCACAAGGACTTCACACTGCTTGCTATTTTCTTCAAATCAAAGGCTGCTGATGGAAATCTGTGCAGACTGAATGTTTCTGTACATCCCCTGGAGCGTGCAGGCAACAAAGTCATTAAAATGTCTGAAACAAATGGAGCTGATGTACTGTAATTACAATCTGCTGTTGCACCCGTTGTGGTTTTATCATGCAGGCACTTGTGACTGCCACCTCTGCTGGAAGACACAGGATGCTTTTCTTTCAGGATCAGTGGGCGTGTCATTGTTGGGTTTTGGTTGAGCATCCAAGCATGCCTAAAACCTCAGTAGTATTTTATCTGACCCCTGCCAACTTCCCTGGTTGGTGCCCTCCCCCTCCCCTTCTTCTGTTGTTGAACCATGATCCACACACTGCCAAGGTCAGAGGATTAGCATGCATGAGAGAATGAGCACAATATTCACCAAACATTAACCTAATGTAAAAGAAAAAGGACACTGCGTACTTATAGCATACCAAGCAGTGGGTGGGTGACAACAAGTTCTGACTGATAATATCTAATAACATCCAGCGCGGTATGCAGCAGCAGACAGAAAACCCTTAAAGAGAATAATTAAATCTGACCAAAAAATGATCGGATCCCTTCCTCTATCACTTTGAGGACATTTCTAACACCTACTAAAAAAACAAAACAAGAAACCCCATCAAGGATCCCTCTCCTCCTGGTCTCCATTTTTATAACTTCTACCCTCAGGTACATTATACGGGTCACTCAAAACAGGCACCAATAGACTTCTAAACCGTTTTCTTCCAAATAGCAATTCTGTCTTTAAATAATATGAAGAATATGACTCTGCACACCATGTCATTTATGATTCTACCTGTATAATGGGAATTTCACCTGCCTCTTCTGCCCCGGCGGCTGTTGTTGAATGTCCCATTGTGTGTGTTTAAACAAATTTCTTTTTTTTTTATGATATACTACATTGAAAGGCATCTGCAATCTTTTTGTATTACCTTTATGGTGAGAATAAAGGATTCTACTCCATTAAAAAACAAGAAAAAAAATAGAAAACGCTCAGAGACGTCCACCAAGCAGCTAATTTCTCCCAGAATGTGGTTTGTGTGTGTGTGTGTATATATATATATATATATATATATATATATATATATATATATATATATATATATAAAACTAATAACTAATCACAAAATAAAACTAAAATAAAAATAAAACTAATCAAAAATAAAAACTAATCAACTTGTATTTTTTCAAAATTATTGGCTTCATTGGAATCCCTTTGATATGATTCATTATGACAATTTTCTTCTAGAGCTTGATTCATTCCTCTTGACGATACGTCAAGTTTAATAGTCTAATCTACACTTTGGTTTTATCTGCATATCTGTAACTTTATTAATGTCGTTACAGCTGCAAATATTTCATAAACCCAATGAAGTCAAGCTTCCTGGATCACCGTATCCAGAAAACTGCTACTATCCAGATCCAATATGCTGGTGTAGCAGCTGTGTCCTGTATGTAAAAAAAAATGTCTGTTTGCTGAGTTAAAGGGAGCACCATATAAAAGCGAGTTGGCATAGTCCAGGCGTGATGTTACAAAAGCATGGACAACTGACTTTAGCTGTTTCTTGTTTAGAACTGATTTTAGCTTGGCCAGCTGGCGGAAATGAAAGAAACAGGTCCTGACAACCTGATTAATATGTGCATTCATTTTAAGACAAGGGTCAAGAGTGACCCCCAAATTTTTAATTGTAGGCTTTACCAAAGCAGACAAAGAAGGGGGCAGTGACGGCTCCACAACAGAGGGGGAGCAGGGGACAAAGAAAATAGCCTCCAATTTGGAGCTGTTCAGGTGAAGGAAATTAGCAGAGAGCCAGGACTTGATTTCGCTCAGGCAATCAGTCAGTGGTAGCACAGGGTCGGAAGTTTTTAGGACCACATAAAGCTGACAATCATCAGCGTAGAGGTGATAATTCACCTGGAATTATCTAAAAATGGCTGCCAGGGGTAAAATGTAGAGATTAAAAAGAAGTGGACCTAAAATGGACCCCTGGGGAACACCATAAGAAAGAGGTGCCACTGTGGAGGCACAGTTCCAGGGCAACACTAAAACATCTGCCATAAAAATAAGAGCGGAACCACTCTAAGGCCATTCCACGGATACCAATTAACTGCTCCAGTCGCTGTAATAAAATTGTGTGATCAACAGTGTCAAAAGTGGCAGAGAGATCTAAAAACACCAAGCACTATGGCAAGAAAGTCATCGGCGTGTGCAGTGGGGCCAACTGGAAGACCTGTTGGTGGAGACCAGTGGTGATAGAAGCTGTCAAGCTGCAGAAGGAAGCCTTTGGGCTTGGCTGTCTAAGAGGACTAAGACAGGGGGTGGTATGGAGATTCACCCTGGGATGCTGGACGCTCTGGATGTCCCCATGTCACCAAGGTTTGTGGTATTCATATACAGGCTCTCAAGGTGGAGCTGAGGTGATAACAGTAGCTGGTGTGCGAACCTCAGGATCTCACCTCTGCTTTTAATGGATGATGTGGGGCTGTTGGTGTCTTCAAGCCATAACCTTCAGCATGCACTAGGGGGGGTTCGCAGCTGAGTGTGAAGCAGCTGGGATGAGAGTTGCTTCCTTTAAATCTGAGGCCATAGTTCTCAACCAGGAAACGGTGGAATGCTCCCATCAAACTGGCAGTGAGTCTTTGTTTCAAGTGGAGGACTTTAAGTACAGTATCTTGTCTCTTAGTCATGAGTGATGGCAGGATGGAGCGGGAGATGGACCGACAGATTGGAACTTCATTCACAGTAATGAGGATGCTACTACGGTCTGTCGTAGTGAAAGCAAAGCTCTCGATATACTGGTTTGTTTAAAATCTGACTCTAACCTATCATGAGCTCTGGATCCTGACTGAAAGAGGAAGACCCTGGATACAAGCAACTGAAATTAGTTTCCTTTATAAAGTGGCTGGGTGAACCCTAACAGATATGGTGAAGTACTCTGTTATTTGGGGGAAGGGGGCAGAGCTAGAGAGTGTTCTGGGAGTGAGGGATGGCTGGGTTTCCCTCTAGAACCTGTTGACCCCATGACCTGGCAATGGATAAATGGTAGAACATCAAAAGATGGATGGACAGTGTTTAAAAAGCAAAACAGAGGAATCGGGTGAGAAATTTACAAAACATAAAACTGAAGATTGCCAATAAACCGCAGTTTGTTCATTTCTTATTTAGTTTTACTGAACTCCTAAACTAATAATGAATATTTCATAATAAATAATACTTGTGTTATTTTCTAAGAAAACGCCAACAACAATTCATTAAATAATCATGAAATAAAAAGGTATAAAATGTGCACATTACTGTTAGAGCAGTGTGGAAGACTATGAGAAGCTAATTAAACAAAAATAACATCTTATTTTTACAACCAACATTAGCAATGAAATGCTGCATAATCATAACCAAAAATCAAACAAGGTCTTTGATGTCAAATGTCAAGGAACAAATTTAGGTGAAGTCCTCCTCATCTGTTGTGGCTGCATGTTAAAACAGACAGTAACAGTGAAGTAACATTAGTCATATTTTGCAGGACAACAGAAACATCATGTAGGAGAAGCTTCTGATGCCTCATAGCAATCTGTGTGGCTTTCCTTTGTAGTTACCAACATGTACCACTTCAACTCCCATGATGCTTTGTGCCACCTCACAGCCCAGTAGACATAATGAAAGCCACCCCCACACCACCACCACCAATCCACTGCAGCAACCACAGAATTCTTCACTCACTGCAGATGTGAGATTAGTCCACTCATTAGGAGAGAGAGAAGAATGAAGAGAAGAGGAAAGGAGGAGTAGAATGAAATAGAAAGTTTTCCAGGAAGAGGCCAAAGGTCGTCTCTTACGCAGAAACAGCACAGTTTATCTTTTTTCCATCAGCAGATACAAACCAAAAATGGAGGTTTAAAGAGGTGACCTGCTTCAGTTCAGCAGTGCAGGTTGACGAGACACTGGTTTAGTGTGTTTTTAGTAACGTAACAGCACAATTGAAAGTTTGTAATGATATTTTCATGGCCTCAGTGGACTTGTGTCTTTACTTCTACTGATAGATCTCAGTGCTGAATTTGATACTAAAGCTCACAATATTTTCATGTAGAGGCTTGAATACTATTATACATACTAAACTGGTTTAAGTCATATTTATCTGACAGACTCCAGTTTGAATCTTCTTCATGTATGAGAGTCAATCATGAAGTTCCTCAGGGTTCAGTGCTTGGATCAATACTTTTTACGATATACACATGGTAAAATACATAGGCTACCACTTATGGATGCAACAATACGACTTTTTTCAAACCGATACGATACAGATACTTGGATCAGAGTACTTACTGATACCGAGTACCAATGCCGATATTTCTACCACACAAAAAATGCAGTGAATTGGAAGACAGCTTTTATTTTCTTCTCTGCTTGTTACAACAAATGATGGTGAATTAGATAAAAAGCAAAATATTAATAAAAATGACCACTAAACTAAAATTTGAAAGTTAAACATTTTAATTTTTTGTAAAATTTTTGCAGTTTCCACATTTTAAGTATCAGTTCATGGTATCGGTGTACTTTAACCGCTACCAATACGAGTACATTAGACGGTATCGGGGCTGATACCAGTATCAGTATCGGTACATCTCTACTACTTGATAAAATTATTTGGCAACATGATAAAAATTTCCACTATTATGACGATGATTCTCAGTTATATTTATTAATGAAGTCTCATAAAACCAGTCACCAGTTAAATAAGTTACATAGATTATAAGCTTGTTTTACTGACATAAAATCTTGCATGACACTTAATTTTCTGCTCTTCAGACAAGACAGATGTTCTGATTCTGGTTTTGAGAACCTTAGGAACGAGCTGTGTAGTCAGTTATCTACGTTGGATGGCATTAATTTGGCCTCCAACAAGAAGGTAAAGAACCTGGGTGTTATCTTTGACCAGGACATGTCCTTTAGTTCTCATATAAAGCATGTTACCAGGACGGCCTACTTCCACCTGCGTAATGTTGCTAAAATTAGGAGCATTTTGAATCAAAGAGATGCAGAAACTTTAGTTCACGCATTTATTACTTCTAGACTTGATTACTGTAATTCTTTATTATCAGGATGTTCTAATAGTGCTGTTAAAGGCCTCCAGCTGATCCAAAATACTGCTGCCAGAGTTCTGATGAGAGAAGGAGAGATCAAATTTCTCCTGTTTTAGCATCACTTCATTGGCTCCCTGTAAGGTCTAGAATAAAATTTAAAATTTACTTTTGACGTATAAGGCCTTGAACGACCAAGCTCCTCTTATATTAAAGGGGACATATCATTAAAATCCATCAGTGTTTGTCTCTTTCCTGTCAGCTCAGACCCCAGTCGGCTAAGGCAGAAGGCTGCCCATCCTGAGCCGGGTTCTGGTTCTGCTAGAGGTTTCTTCCTGTTAAAAGGGAGTCGTTCCTTTCCACTGTCGCCAATCGTGCTTGCTCAGGATGGGGGATTATGCTGAATTAACAATTCAACCCAATCGGCTGGTTCCTTAGAGAGGAAATGTTTTACCAGTTGACTTGATATTTCTATAAAGTGTCTTGAAATAACTTTTCTTATGAACTGGTGCTTTCTAAAAAAGAATTAATTTAATTTTTAATAATAAAAAAAACTTGCTTATGACTTCTTGCTCCTAGTTTACCATCAGTGCCACCAGAGACATTTAGGTCAGATTTTAAGCATTTATACTATTAGATGAAAGAAGTGCTGCCTTACTCCAGCTACAAATGACATTGAAATCAGATAAATTTATATCATAAATGCTGAAGAAAAAGCAGAAAAACAAAGTTTAGAAACATACTCCTTTACTGGGGACCAGTTTTTACTCTGTTCAGCCATTCAGGACTGAAGTGGGTTGTTTTCTACTGAATTGGATGGCAAACAGGGTGGTGCATCTGATGCCTCGTGGAGTGAACTGAGTAGTAAAGAAAACAGGCACCAGGATGTGTTTTCAGGAGAACCAGCCTGTTTATAGGAGCCAACACATATTCCCACAGCTGCAGGAGAAAAACAGTGAAAAGAAAAACCCAAAAAAAACATCAAGGAGCAACCTGTTGGTTATTTAGAGCTGCTTGTTTATCCGCCGATAATCAACAGTGTTTAGAGAGGGTTTACAGAAAATCAGTCAGTTTCCACTGAGAGTCACATCCAAACAGCTTCCTGCTCGTCACAAACTCCCACAATACATCAATATATTACCAAATTTACCACGTGTCCTGCTGAAATGGTAATACTGAAAACAGCAGCCTGTTCTTAGGTTTTAAAGCCTGGTCCACATTCAGTATATTACAGACAGCAGCAGAGAATCTGTGGGCTAATTATATTCAATGATGAAGTCAGTTATAAAAAGGTTTTCCATTTAATCAGCAGAGAGACATTAAGTTCTGTTTGTGAGACGCTTTCCGGCACGTAAAGAAAATGTCAACTGGAGACAAAATGAGGGACGAACCGGCTGCTACAAGAACCATGACAGCTGCAATCTGTTTGCTCTTCACTCTGAGGAATCACATGTTCATGTCGAGCTTGTTGTCATTCTTGTTGTTTTAAGGCTCACAATTCAACAACAAAGCCAGTCAAACTTGAGTCAAGTTATGACTAAATACATACCAAAAAAAATTATTCTTTTGCTTTTCATCTTGAGATACAGTGTTTGGTGTGCAGTTGTCTTTTTAAGCTAGTGTGTTGGCAATAAAAAATACTTAACCAAGTGAGTTTTCAGGACTTTACCAATTTTTTAAAACTTTTTTCTACACCTACAATCTACAATCATGTCAACATTTATAAATCTACATTTCTCTCTTAATTTTAACAAGCCTTTGCTGTCATTATTATTAAAATGTATTGCCTATAAAAAAGCCAAAGCCTTTACGATAAAGACATTTAAACATTAAAACAGTAAAATTTCATCCACACTTAATTCTGAGAAATGTACAAGCTTTGCTTGGCCACTGTGCTCAGCTCTGATTGGACAGTTCAGATTGTGGGATGGACTTTGTACGTAACTGTTTTTATTTTAAGGTAAAATTACAGGAACATCAAATTATTCCAATGATGACATAATCAGAACACTTAACGAGAGAGAGATGCAAGTCTTTTAAGTAGCTCGTCCTAAATGTTTGCAACAGTCGCTCATGGTTCATTACTGCATTTTCAGATATGTTGAGTTCAGGTTCATGAGTAAAATACAGACTCATTAAGTTGACTGAAATTCTTAACGGTCATTAAGGAGATCACTTAAACTCTGTAAATGATGCATTTACTCACTGAATGGGAAACTGATGCGGGGCGTGACGTCGTCCGTGGTGTCGCTCACTGATTGTAGTCTTCCAGCCAATAGCAGCGCAGCAGCCAGAAAACACTCAATGGTTGCAGCTAACGCACACATGGCTGCCTGATTCTTGCACGCAGTTTTTAAGGTTTCTTGAAATTCATGAAGCTTGTTGCGACTCCACAGAGTCACAGTCACAGAGTTTTCCACTCACATCTTCCTTCAGGCTGAACGGGGGAATAAATGAGTCCTTGGATGGATTCTTGTAGTCCCAGAGGTCCTTACACACGGTTAGCAAACTTTTAGCACAGACAAAAAGATTCTTCTCTGCTAACAGCTGATGTTTTTGTGCACTTATAGTGCTCCTCGACAGGTCACTGATAAACTCTGACTAGTGGCTCTTTGGTAAGAATCATTCTGGATCTGTGGAGAGAAGAAAGAAGATGTTTACGATAACACACAAGCTAAATTAAAGTGTAACAAACAGCTGCAAATGATAAAGTTCAAGCTGGCTGAGGAGAAATCTGTGAGCTGATGTTTCTTTCTAATCCAGACAGCTGGGATGTTAGAAAACTGATGTTTTATCTTTATCAATTAATCAGAATGAACCTGCATCTTCTCTTTCCTTTGAGTTTTTATAGGTCAGTAATCTTTAATCCATTTTTTCTAAACTAAACAGACACTTAGATCACTGTGTTTCACAAACTCTTAAATCCACTAAAGTGTCTAATTTGCTGCTCGTGCTTCGGCTCACAAAGTTTCCTTGTTCTATAAAATATAAGCTGGATTTTCTCACTTTAAGAATCCCCGTGTTTGATTAGGTTCTAATTAGCAAATGATGAAGAATTCCTGAGAAGGCAACATGGAGGTTTAACTCTAAATCTGTGACTAATTAAGGAAATAAACAAAAAGAAACGATCCCTCCCGACACGACGCTGTGATTTAAACACAAAGCGATGAACAGATGCTTTCTGATTTTAACTGTACATCAGGTGCACAGATGTAACCAAGACATGCACATACAGCTTCCATGTTTTGGGTATGTTGTTTTTATTTTGTTGGAACCCTTAAAGTAGGTTCAGCTCCTATTTTTTTATTCTGATGTATAAAACATATGAGCTTTACAGTGTACAAAATGTCACAAGTGAAAAAATCTGCACATATTGTCAATGACAAATTTTGCTCGAGTTGTATGAATAAGACCATGAGCATGAGGTTCTTGACAGTCAGATTCAGTAGAGCTGTCGTCATCATTGGGTTTGTTCATTTCACCAATCATGAAATACTTTTATCTCCTTTGTGTTGTTTCACCCAACCTCTGGGTCAGAGTCACAATCTGATAACCTGAAGCAGCTCCACTCACATGACATTTAATATCTAATTTCAAATGAACACCAAATGAGTGAAAACCATCTCTGTGAAAGCTAACACACCGTTTACAGACACTGGAGATCTTCCGTGAGTTATAAGCTGTATGTGGTAAAATTCTGAACATAAACACTGAAGAGCACGTTGCCTCTGGCGTCACTGCAGAGACTCTCAGGTGACCTCATACAAATATTTACGGCAGCTAATAAAACCAACAGCACTTTAAGACGAGCGTGGAGCAACACGTAACCCCCGGGCGTGTGGTGAAACAGGGTGTGTCGCTTTAAACGTAACATGAGCCTGAATAGCTGTTACAATAAATTAGAAACTCTGATTTATAGCTTTTCTTCTGCTTAAAGGCAGAAAACAACTCTGGATATAGATATTTTATCTGAATGGCACATCACAGTCTCAGTTCATCCTCAAACTGTAAACCTTTATGTTACTTTTCATCTTCAGGACTTGTTTGGTTTCCACAGCTTTACAGGAGCTAGTCGAGTCTCTGCAGGCTGAAACAGCCTGTGATCATCTGACATGGTTTCCTCCTCCAGTGGTCCTTTTCATGCCTGCTGGGACAACAAGCATGGCGGCAGCCACAGTCATGCAACTCCTGAGGTCTTTTAAATTTTAATGAGAAGTGAGGGAGGCCGTTAAGAGGATTTCTTCACACTCCCGTTAAACCAGACCCCACTTTGTTATCAGTAGCACCATAATGACTGAAAAAAATAAAAAACTCAACACTTATGTATTGACCAAGAGTCAGTGGTTGACAGTAGTAGTGGACTTCACTCCAATCTACATCAGTGGTGCTGAGGTAGACAGAGTCAACAACTTCAAATACCTGGGGGTTGAACGTCTCATGAGACCCATCATGGACTGCACACATCAACACCTCAGTGAAAAAGGCTAGACAGCGTCTGCACCTCCTCTGGTGTCTCAGAGACGTCAAACTCCCAACCAATGTGCTCAGGAGCTTCTACACCAGCTTCTCAGGAGCATCTTGTGTGGGAGCATCACCTGTTGGATGGGAGACTGCACCAAGCAGGATTTAATATCCCTTAAACGTGTTATCCACTCAACCGAGCAGATCACCAGATCCAACCTCACGGACCTGCAGGACATTTACACCCAATGCTGCAGGTCCAGGGTGAGGAAGATCCTGAAACCGCCCAGCCACCCCGGTCTTCTCCCTGCTCCCCTCGGGCCGGCGCTGCCTGAGAGCGAAGACCCCACCCTTCCCCGAACGCCAGAAACACGTCCATTAGAAATTTGCGTAGGGTCTCCCCATTGTTTGTGTACTATCAATATCGTTGGAGTTCTTTCTGGAACTACTACAACTTTGTTTCTTCTAACATGTCAGGATCATCAATGGTAAAAGGCTGTTTGTTACTTTTAGCGGTACAAGTGTGATTGACAATCTAGTAGCCAAGAATAGATAACGAAACAGGTCCGTTATCTATTGGCTACCTTATTTCTAGCCTCACCAGGTCTATGATTTATGAATATTATAACTTTTTCTTTTGGAAACCAGAAGTACAAGATCACTACAAGTTGATAAAATGATCCTCTTCACCAGTTTTAATTGGATGACTGTTCCCACTCTGCCCTGATCTAACCTGATCCATCTTACACAAAACAATGCACCTACTGTCACTGCTGCAATATTATGTACATATTTATCCCCCTTCAGTCTGCTGTGATCTATTTTATCTTTACTTACCATACTTTCTAAGTTGATATCATTGAAGCAGGTACAAAATACATTTCACTGTACATTATACTATGTATGACTGTGCATGTGACAAATAAAAACTATCCATCCATCCATCTGCTGATTCAGGAGGAGTTATAGGAAAATGAACAGCTCCATGAGGAGAACTTCTCCATGTGGACTCTACAGGTCATCTAAGAGCCTGAACTGTTACAGCAGAAGATTTTACCAATCTGTTCATCCAGTGAGGTTCTGCAGCTCCTTCTATCAGTAAAGGGTGAATCTGGTACCATATTGCTTAAAGCTACAGATTCATTAACCTTCCAAACCTCCCTCGAGGCTTCTCATTAACACCTGCATCTGCTCAGAGCGACGCAGGAAGGGACAGATGCATTGAACGATGCACTCAGTTGGGTCATGGCGAGTTCACTGGGGGAAAAAAAAACATAAAAGCTCGCCATTTGGCCAACTCCACGGAAAGGACCAGGCTTTGTGCTCGACACCCAGCTCCCTATAACTCATGTTCACTAAGTGGCTTGTCTCTTGTTTAGTCTTTGGTGAAGATCATGGCACTTATGGTAATAAATAGAAGCCCAGCAGGAATCTGCTATGAACGGACCATCAAGGAGTTCGACGTGTCCTCCAGTCATTAACTGTGTGTTTACAATCAGATTTTCTGGTGTTGAAATGACCGTAAAAAAAATTGACAGTAATCCTCTCCTAAAGGCTCCACTTGTTCTATTTAGCCAAAGACATGTTTCTGACATAAACTACTGTGAAATTTTGCTTTTTTAAAAGCATCTGATCCTTAAAACAACATGGTGTCTTGGGTTCAGATGGCTATTCACTTAGATTTATGGAGCTATTATACTGAGCAGAAAAGACCTCAGTGGGTGACTGACAGGCAACGACTCCTCGCTGTGACTGTCATTATAACTCACACTTATAGCAAGCTGCTTAGGCCAGTGGATAGAACATGATTGGTTCCAGCAGAAGGAGGGTGGAAGACAGTACAATTCCTCTCCAGAACATTCATAGGTAGATTACGGGACACGTGTCTTCCTTTTGAAAAGCATTATCTTGAAACTAATTCTAAATTTGTCCCATACCTGATGATTTCTCTGCTATTTTACTTGAAGAGTCTAAATGTACTATTCTTATTCTTCATTGGAATCACATCAACAAAACATGAAAAGACAATCATTAGAAAAATGAGCAATTTCTCTTTTTATGTTATTAAAATACATTTTCTTGGAATGTTCATGTAAAATAATAATGGCTGTTTAGACAAAAGTGATGACTCATATGTACTTTCACAAATCTTCATGATCACATCAAGCTTATTTTTGTATAAACATATTCTGTACCAAGAATAAAGGCCTCTCTGATCATTAAATAAGAGATACCTTCAAACATTACTACACCCGAGATTCATCTCAGGTAGTTCAGAGATAATCAGAAACAGAAAACAACAAATTACCAGCTTTGTCTGAGACTTTGAAGATCTTAACTTAGTCATTACACTATATCTAGAAGTTGAAGTTAGGTACCAGGTGTCTGTACACTTTGGTGAGAATCAGGGTTAATTAGGCAGCTACTGGTTTTGTTTGGAAGAGGCTGATTATGCAGAACCTGAATCAGTTTGTCAGGTATCATTTGCACAATACAAGGAATTTGTCTTGGGTGGAGTTGCACAGAGCTGAAATATCCCGTTTTCAGGAGCAGCAACGTTTGTACTTTTGAAACCAGCGTCCACGACTAGCTGAAGCTGTTCATGTGGATTGCTGAAGTTTCATCTCTTAAAGGTTCAAACCATAACAGCCATTGTTCAACTATAAAAGAATAACAAATATAACATGGTCTCTTGAGAACATAGCTGTCTCCATTTCTGTAATTTAGCATTGTCTTCCATGAATATAAACGTTTTCCATTTGTGTGGTTTCAAATGGTTAACAGTCAGCTCAGAGGAGAATATCTGAGTGTCTGTCAGCTTACGGAGACAAACCATGAGGGGGCATCTTTCTATAACATGTCAGGGAACTATTACTGATAACAGCTTCACAGGAGCTGACTTCTAAATATCTGAACTAACCCTTTAAAATGGGGCCACATTTGTAAAAAAAAAAATAGAAAATAAAAAGCTTTTGTGGGACGAGCAGCAGAGTTGAACCATGAAAATCTTCTCTATACTTCAGAGTCCTGCACATACGTGTATCTATATAAGAGACATACACCTTTATGCACTGGCCAATCTGCACATATTTAAGTTAGAACAGCACAGCCTGCTGCAATGGCTCAGGGGTTGAAGGTAGACAAGTACTGTAGTACAACATGAGATGGAACATCACATTTTAACCTATACCAGGTCCACGTGGGAACGAAGCAGGGAGGAAGGAAGAGGCAGGCTGCAGGTGAGCAGACTGCACCCAGAACCCAGAGCAGACTGCTAAATAAAACACATCTGGTTTAAAAATAAAACAGTAAGCACCCCGATGCAGCAGATGAGACTGCAGCAACACCTCAGCATGAATCAGCACGTCTGAATGGGGGAGCACAGAAATAAAGACGTCTGGTAAAAGCTGACAGTGACATCACTGCTTGGAGCTACTAGACACACTAGCATGTAGAACTCACTAACAGATCAGTGGAACTCTAAAAGCAGGATGTCCAGATGCTGATATGATTTAAATGTTGAGTACTTGATGCTAAAAGGGCTCATTACTTCCTATAATGAAAGATATATCAGAGGCAAATCTGCAGGATTTCCCTTCTACTCAGAAACCTCTGAGTGGTTTTTAATATGGAAAACTTTCTCCTTTAAAGTAGAACACAATGCAAAACTTTAAAAAAAACTGCAGTTTTTAGGTAAATTTAGAAAGAAAAAGTATTTAAAAGGTGAAAGTATATAATTGAAGACAAATACTGTATGTGATCAACATGTTTTTGTTCACTTCCCTTCATGACCCCGTGCAGGAAAAACAAAACACAAAAACAACATAGTTCAATCTCATTTCTACCCTGCAGGTTAATGTTTTCGTTTGGCTCTCAAACCAGCCCAGAGGCCTCTGCGTTTGCATGCAGCAAATAAGAATCAAATGAAAACTCTTAAGCACGTGCCATAAGAAACTTTTATGTCTGTAATACAGAACAGCTGCAGTCAAGATGCCTGAAGGCAAATCTCTAACAGACAAATGGCACAAAACCCGGTTCTGACTGCTGATCAGTGGACACTACATCTCCAACATGTTTTACCCATAATGATGAAAAGTGACCAACTCACAACAACACGTACCATCTAATATTAACACGAAAAGACAGCGAGAACAGAGAATCATTTAAAGACTCAATTATTTTTTGAGCGATCCCACATTGGTTTTATAAGAAGAATAAGTTTCCACTGCACGTGCCATTAATTATTCACACATCTAGCTTCGCCTCGACTGTGGGCTGTAATGCATCCTGCTGCGACATGTTCCTGCTGCATTCAAGTGCAAAATTAAAATTAATGACTTGAATACTTTGAATAAAGTTGCATTTATCATTAAATGCACAGATCAGTTTTTAAGGCCAAAGACAATTTTGTCTGATTTGAAAACTCAAAAAACTGTAGAATGTCTTATATCTTCTAAAATTACATTAAAAAGTCATATTAAAATAAAAATGGCACCAGGTTATAACAAAAACTGAATTATCGTTACTCCTATTATTTGTTAGTGTAGAAGCTTTTTTAAATATAAACTCCAATCTACATGTTATAGAGTATTAAAGGAGCAGCAGCCTCTTCATACAGTCCAGTCTGCTTTTAGTTTCTTACAGCTTTAAGGATTCATCTGACTTCATATTTAAAACACCTTTAACGTGTCACAAACTCTGGGATTTCCTCATTCAGTAAAAGCTTCCACACCAGATGTGCTATGAATACAGAGTATTAGCTCATTATGTGCGATGCGTTCATGAGCAGAAAATAACTAAATAAATAGTTTAGAAACTGGAAAAGTAGTCGTGGAGCGCAGACCTCCGCCAAGCAGCTTAATTCCCACCATGTTGTGATCTACAATAAAACACTCCTCCACGCCACTAGGTGGCAACATAGTTTTCATCGAGGTTTGTTTGTCTGTCTGTTTGCTAACTCAAAAACTTCAGGATGAATTTTGATGAAATTTTCAGAATAGGTTGTAAATGGTACAAGGACCAATCACTTATATTCGGGTGGTGATCTGGATCACTGTCTGGATCCAGGAATAAATTTAATCAAAATCCATACAGAAGTTTTTGAGTTATGTTCATTTCTGACATTATACAGTGGGGCAAAAAAGTATTTAGTCAGCCACCAATTGTGTAAGTTCTCCCACTTAAAAAGATCAGAGAGGCCTGTAATTTTCATCATAGGTATACCTCAACTATGAGAGACAAAATGAGGAAAAAAAATCCAGAAAATCACATTGTCTGATTTTTAAAGAATTTATTTGCAAATTATGGTGGAAAATAAGTATTTGGTCAATAACAAAAGTTAATCTCAATACTTTGTTATATAGCCTTTGTTGGCAATGACAGAGGTCAAACGTTTTCTGTAAGTCTTCACAAGGTTTTCACACACTGTTGCTGGTATTTTGGCCCATTCCTCCATGCAGATCTCCTCTAGAGCAGTGATGTTTTGGGGCTGACGCTGGGCAACACGGACTTTCAACTCCCTCCAGAGATTTTCTATGGGGTTGAGATCTGGAGACTGGCTAGGCCACTCCAGGACCTTGAAATGCTTCTTACGAAGCCACTCCTTCGTTGCCCGGGCGGTGTGTTTGGGATCATTGTCATGCTGAAAGACCCAGCCACATCTCATTTTCAATGCCCTTGCTGATGGAAGGAGGTTTTCACTCAAAATCTTACGATACATGGCCCCATTCATTCTTTCCTTTACACGGATCAGTCGTCCTGGTCCCCTTGCAGAAAAACAGCCCCAAAGCATGATGTTTCCACCCCCATGCTTTACAGTAGGTATGGTGTTCTTTGGATCCAACTCAGCATTCTTTCCCCTCCAAACACGACAAGTTGAGTTTCTACCAAAAAGTTCTATTTTGGTTTCATCTGACCATATGATGTTCTCCCAATCCTCTTCTGGATCATCCAAATGCTCTCTAGCAAACCGCAGACGGGCCTGGACGTGTCCTGGCTTCAGCAGGGGGACACGTCTGGCACTGCAGGATTTGAGTCCCTGGCGGCGTAGTGTGTTACTGATGGTAGCCTTTGTTACTTTGGTCCCAGCTCTCTGCAGGTCATTCACTAGGTCCCTCCGTGTGGTTCTGGGATTTTTGCTCACCGTTCTTGTGATCATTTTGACCCCACGGGGTGAGATCTTGCGTGGAGCCCCAGATCGAGGGAGATTATCAGTGGTCTTGTATGTCTTCCATTTTCTAATAATTGCTCCCACAGTTGATTTCTTCACACCAAGCTGCTTACCTATTGCAGATTCAGTCTTCCCAGCCTGGTGAAGGTCTACAATTTTGTTTCTGGTGTCCTTTGACAGCTCTTTGGTCTTGGCCATAGTGGAGTTTGGAGCGTGACTGTTTGAGGTTGTGGACAGGTGTCTTTTATACTGATAACGAGTTCACACAGGTGCCATTAATACAGGTAACGAGTGGAGGACCGAGGAGCCTCTTAAAGAAGTTACAGGTCTGTGAAAGCCAGAAATCTTACTTGTTTGTAGGTGACCAAATACTTATTTTCCACCATAATTTGCAAATAAATTCTTTAAAAATCAGACAATGTGATTTTCTGGATTTTTTTTCCTCATTTTGTCTCTCATAGTTGAGGTATACCTATGATGAAAATTACAGGCCTCTCTGATCTTTTTAAGTGGGAGAACTTACACAATTGGTGGCTGACTAAATACTTTTTTGCCCCACTGTATATCACTTATTTTTAAATATTGTGTTCCAGATCACCACCAAAATCTAATCAATTGGTCCTTGTACCATTTCTGACTTATCCTGAAAGTTTTCTCGAAATCAACCCAGAAGTTTTTGAGTTATCTTGTTAAAAAACAGACGGACAAACAAACCCTGATAAAAACATAATCTCCCCCGTAGCCACATGGCGGCTGGCGGAGGTAATAATCAAATCAGACTTCAGAGTGTAAGATCCAAAGCTGTGATATTCAAGGTCAACTTCTTCAACGAATCAACTTCAAGGACAGAAAAAGTGCTGAATTATTTTATTTATTTCTGCCTAAAAAAGTGAAAATATTGAAGAAATATTTTTCTACACAATAGAAACAGACGTACAGCTACAAACACGAACAGCACGTTGAGAGAGTATCTGTTCCTTTATGTGCACAAACGTGTGATTGATCTGCAGAACTAAAAAAAAAAAAAAGACACTCCACTAGTGATAACACTAAATATTTAAGGGTAATGTGACATTTAGTGTCAATCAGAAAGATGCAACCACGGGCCTTTTCACCTGCTGGAATCTTTTACTTTACCAGATAATCAAACTGGAAACTAAAATATCCTTTAACTGTCGCTGTACGCCAAAACTCACAGAAACATCTGCTGTTAACTATGTGCACGTTCTCCTTGTTCCTCACATCTCAGGGTAAAAGACAGTTACATAAAACTAAAAGATGCATCTTTATGGAGGCTTCTTTAGCTTTAGCATCTGGACTCATCTTCCTTTGACATTCATCCAAACTGCACTGAAGTGCCGAAACAGAACTGGCAAAGAAGATAAGTGCTTGAAAGGAGCGTCGAGGTCACCTTCTTTCCTCTGATACAAGCTTCCCTTTGCCACAGATTATTCCAGCCTAAGGAGAAACGGTGGGGGATCACTACTTGAAGAACTCTGAAGCTGTGCATCAGTGTAAGGACACAGCCTTGTTACACAAACTACAGGATCACTGCAGATATGACACACCAGAGAAAAAACATCTTTACTGCACTAAAAAACTAAAGGTTTGATGACAGTCACTGTTGTATTTAAAAGCTCTCCACGTTTCCAACCTTATGACCTATTCAGGCTAATTAAATCTGCTGACCAATCAGGAAATCCTCCTTATTAGAGCTCAGCATTTTGCTTTTGGGTGGGAACATCCTTATAAAGTTGACTAAGGCTCTAAAAGCTTCACAGATTTTTAGCACTAATAAACAACTATTGTTGTTGTACGAGTGATAAAGTCGCACTTGTTGAATGGATTGGTGATGATGTCAGTGAAGACTATGGACAAACTGCGGCGTGTGGAGAGGAATGTTGAGGATTTATAATCATGTAATTGCACAATAGAGTTCTTTGTAAAGTCTGAAGCACGCCATGTTAGCATCACAGCTCATTGGCTAATTACACCATCAAATTCAAAGGGTCGGCTGTCCGGAGCAAACAATTCATCTCATGGTTTCCCTTTAAAGTGTGTGTGAGTTTGGGGGGGGGGGGGGGGGGGGG
>SSNP01000268.1:30767-58653 GCA_006937955.1 Pachypanchax playfairii
GGGTTACAGCTTGAAGTTAAACCAACATGAGAACTCATTTCTTTAAACGACTTGACAAGCAGAGCAACAGGATTTAGAAAGCGTATCAGATGACTGTATTCTTCTTCTGGCCCCAGTTTCACCTCGTCAGGAACAAGCTGCAATCACGGCAGCATTCAGGTACAAATTTTCCATGATTGGAACCGCAGGCCCAGACCGCAAGTCTGTTCAGATAACCAACTCCAGGTGGAAACACGACATGGTCGGTCTGAGTCACATGACACTTCTGACACCTCGAGGCATTTGGCTGTTTTTTGTCTTCACATGTGCCAATTTTGAAAAGAAACAGCTGAAACACTTTGGCTCTGTTTACTATCAGGTACCGGCTTCATCTCTGAACACAGCCGAGGACAATACAGGAAGTAATGAGTCAACAGATCATCCTGCCAAGAGTCAATAAATAAATCCATCATATATTCATATATACATATTAATTGACAGAAACTTTGGTAAGTTGAATTTTAAAGATTAAATCAGAATATTTCGCAACTCAAGCAGCATGAATAATATTTACAAAACCACTTCCTTCATTTTTTATTTTGGAAAAATACACACACACACACACAGTCAGACTGTCATAAAGCAACACTTATTTCCTGTTTGACACATTTTTCCCTCATTTGAATTTGAGGATTCCTTCCTGAAGGATAAGATGATGCATCAGATTCAATTTGAATAGGGGATTTTTTTTCTAATGCAAATGTAGCAAAGTTGTGTAAAGTGATGTCAATGAAGTACCGTCCACACAGGGATGGCGTTCTGTGGGTATGGAAACGTTTTCTAACGTTTCATCATCATGTCCACATAGAAACAATTTACAAGGATTCTTTTGACACCATTTATGTTCCAGTGTGAAAAAATCTCGAAATGCTTCTCAAGCATTTTTGCATAAAGACCCAAACCACAACCAAACAAAGATGATGTCACTGCCCTAACAATAAACCTCGACCCGTTATTCTTGTGTTTACAGTTTAAACCCAGTAAACACATGCTCAACACCTTCTTTCTGAATTTTGGTGTAAATCCACGACAGTAACACATGCAGGTCTGGTATAGTTACTACAGAAGTTTAGTGTTTTCATGAAGATGAAGACATTTATAGAAACAATGCTGTATTTATTAGGATATTTTCAGAAATGAGCAAAAAAAATCCATTTCCATATGGACAAAGTCTGACGATGTCTGTGTCGACTGATGGCATACAGGAAATAAACAGCATTAGATACATAAAGCACATAAACAGTTTTAAAATGACACTGGCCTGTAAGCTGCAGATTACAGAACATAGAGTCCAGAACACAGAAAGAGGATTACAACTTCTTCAGATAATCTTATATCAACTCATTTGTTCTGACAGCACAAACGTGAGATGATACTTCTGGATGTATTTTGGTGCCTTAAAAGAGGCAATAAGAGCATCTAGAACTTTGGTTAGCCCTCGGTTCTCCAAATCCACAGCAGATTAAACTCTGTCGGTTGAATGGGTGAAGGACAAAGTGTTTAAGTAACTTTAAAGGTCCTGTATCATGCAAAATCACTTTTTGGAGCTTTTAATCATGTTGTGATGTTATTTCCTTATTAACCCCCCCTCCAGGGGTTTTTGGTTTAATACACACATTTCTCAGTAATCCTCCTGAATCTGAGCAGCTGCTCCACTCTCACCTGGAAAACGACTGACTGTAACATAGTACTAGGAAGTGTCCAGCGTGTCCATGCAGCCCTGCAGATTAAACACACACACACCGAGCTGCGAGAGTCTGAAGCAAGACACTAATCACCACCGTTTGTAGTATTTTACTTTCTAAAAATGTCTCAGTAGAAATGTGCATTTGGCTGTGAGAGTTACAGGAATTTATTCAACATTTTATTCAGGCAGCTCGAGGGGCAGCCCTCACGGGGGGGCTGGGGGAGAGATGGGATTTTAGGTTTTACTTCCTGGTCAGACAATATAAATTATATTTCAGGACAAATGAAAACTATATAACACCAACGGTAAGATTTTATCATATACGTGTCTATCACAGATTCTGAAAGCTGTAAAATAGATCCAGGACCTTTAAGAATCAACTTTTCACTGCCTTGATGACAAGTTTTACAGAAAAGTGTTTTGTTCTGCACAAAGCTAAACTTGGAATTAAACAGATTAATGTAACAGCTGATTAAGTGAAGAGTTTAGACTATAAACTGCATCATCTGTTCTTCTACGTCTCTGCAGGATAAACCAAATAACTCCCAGAAATGCAGCTTTTTTACTTTGAAAATGCTGCAGCAATGAGCTGATATAAAAAACAAACAGATCCAGGGTGAAAAGATCATCTGATGCTCTCTCACAACAGCCTGAATACAGTTTTAATCAAAGATCCGCTTCTTCAGAGCAGCACACAATCTCTTAAACTGCAAGCACCTAATAAATCCACTCCTCTGCCAAATGCAGGAATGAATTCTATGTTATTATAGCTAAATATTTACATGAAATTGCCTCATCTGAAGATGGTCTCAGAACAAAATACAAACACGAAGATGAAAAATAAGATTTGATTATCAGCAGACTCTAAAGCAAAAACATTCCACTCGTAATCGGGTTGTTTTCATTGCGAGAGTCACAGTTTATCTTTTTCCTCTTACGTTTCTTTTAAAACAAATGAAGGAAAATGGAGAAGACAGTTATTTCTCTCTAGAGAAGAGCCTGTTACACAATATGTTTCCATCTGAAGGCAGCCACTTCACTCAGTCCCTCCTGTGAGGGCACGTTGTCGACCTTGAACACAGACAGAAAACTAGAAACCCAGAGTGCTTCTTATGACTTGCACCAAACTGACAACATTCTGTCAATAATCAGTATTTTTGCTGAAGTTATTCTAGAGGAAAAAAAAAAAGCTGAGCTTCCTGGAACATCATCTACATCTTTGGGCCAACATTTACACCCCTGCAGGGCTTGGCCATCTTCTTCAACAGGATCTGTAGGTTATGCTGAATATTAATGGCCTTGAATTTGCCAAACAAAGCTACGCAAGACTGAAACAAAGACAAGAGGAAACCAAGTTTCACTGAAAACAAACGTGGGCCGTTAAACCTGGTCGCCAACGTGTGAGGACCACGAGTGTCCTGCAGATCTCTCAACCTGAGGAAACTTCTCTGCCAGATATTCAAGTGGAATTTATTTATTTATTTTACACAAAGTTCTTCCTACTTGGACTGAACAGCAACCCTGTTTTTAAGTCCTCTGCACAGAATCTGGGTGTGACATGACTTCAGCCCAGCAAATGACCGTTTTTCTCTCTTTCCTTCATGACAGTTGTGTTTCTGAGTCCCTCTGGGTGCTACGTGAAATCTGTAATCTGTTGGGAGTTAAAGAAGCAGCAGCAGCGTGTCTCTGCGTGATCTTTACCACAACTCTTCCACACATGCTGACCATTCCTCTGAAGCTGCTGCAGTGGGTGGAGTGCTGGGTGGAGACTTGCTGTTTGTTTTGAGTGCTTGAACGTGTGGGAGGGGGTCTGAGCATGCATAAAAAAGGAGAAGGGGAGGATGGTGTGGTGCATGCATTACAATGCTTTTAATCCAACATGCTTCAAGAGAAAGGGAGTTGTTTACAGTAAGAGACTATCAGAGGAGATTTACACCAGAGAAATAGTTCCATCGGTCACTTACAGTCTGAAACTAGCATACCAGCACAATCCAAACACAGTCAGTCCTCAGATACATCATAATCAGCAGATTTAGTCCTCAGGATAAAACCCAAGGAATCCTTGCTGGTATATAGAGGAAATGTGGAAGATAATCCAGGGTCATACTGTGTTTGGATTATAGATAACTGGAGCGATATGGGACTCATGTCAGACTCAACACGCTGAAACAAGGGAAGACAGTTAGTTAAAGAAGAAAGTATTAGGAGACAAGAGAGCATCTCCTCACACAGACAGGTGAATAATCAGGATTATACCTTATTTTATTTCAGTAAAGTCTGGAGAAAATAAATCAGGATCTAATAAAAATCCTTGCTGTTTGTTTGGAGGCTGGATACAAACTGCAGCTTTTCTCCTCACCTGCAGCTGGTTTCCTTCTCTAATCTGAGTTGAGAGGTGTCACTTTAATCCCAACTGTAAACTGTCATTTCAAGCAGCAAGTAGACGGAGTGTAAAAACTCAACATTAAACAACATATATGAGCTGAGCAAGAGAAAAACTTTTACTACTACTGCTTTTCAGTGAAACTCAGATGTCTGATAGAAAACATTCATCTGGAGCAATCTCACAATAATCGGAATATTTACAATCTGTAAACTGTGGATTGTCACAGCTTTCGTTTGAAGTTATTTAAAACCCTTTTCCCCTCCGTTCAATGTAAATGTGACAAGCGGATCTTACCATAAACGCGCTTCAGACAAAAAAAAAAAAAAACCTTAAAAAACTCCACCGGGTGAAAAAAACAGCCAAAAACCATCTAAATCTACAGGATGCACTCAGATCTGAACATCAGTAGATCCATTAGAGTCCGTGAGGTAGAAACATCCTGCGCGCGACATACAACGAACCTCCTTCTACACAAAGTGAACGATGATCCTTTTCTCAAACTTTAGCCCCGCCCCCTCCTGCAGCGAGCAATAACCAGGACGCTCCTCTTCCTGAAAAAACTTCCACAGTGTAAGAAGGTCTGAGACAACACCTGGATTGTTTTCAGATGAAGTTCAGGATGTAGACAGATTGTTTTAAAGGTCCAGTTTGACCTTCTGTAGAGGTTTGAGATCAGTGAAGTTAGTGGAAATTATCCAGATACAAAACAAACTTCAACACTGAGGTTGGAAGTTTTTACCAACAGCAACAAATAACTCAATAAATAAAATACAAAAACGCTGTTAACTAGTTTTAGGATCTTCAGTTCAGAATCAAGCAGGTATGGAAACTGGACGGATGTCCCAGAAGTCAGATCTGCTCTTTTAGTTGATTCTTTTCTTTTCTTTTCTTTTCTTTTCTTTTCTTTTCTTTTCTTTTCTTTTCTTTTCTTTTCTTTTCTTTTCTTTTCTTTTCTTTTCTTTTCTTTTCTCATGTTTATGTTTGTGTTAATTCTAAGAATTAATTTGAATTCAACCCTGATCCCTTATGGATTGATTCACTCTTTCTTTTAACCGTTTATATTTGTGATTTTATGGAGATTATTTATTTGTCATTTCTACAAACATTTTTGTAAACAGAGCATCACTTCTAGAAATGTCTTCCACACAAAAACATCACAAATAACCCAAATAGCCAGGTGCCATGCTGCAACACTGCCATAAGGTGTGGAGCATGTGCATAACACATGCACACATACAAACTAAGGTCAAAGGTGAGGTCATATAAAAGTTGTTTCACCCGTCTGCACAAAAAACACAAGAGGGTGTTTTTAATATTTTTCCACAGAAACACAGTAACCCATTAAAACCATAAATATAAGCATAAATAAACTTTTTCATGCTGCAACAGTTATAAAAACTATACATTTGAAAGAAAAACCTTGTGTTGCAACATTTTAAAGACATTTTTTCTGACATGTTTTCTGTTTGGAGAAACTTCCTGTTTGTTCATGTTGTATGTTGCAGCTGAAGGGAAACTGATCCGCCAGACAATAAAAACGTCTGTCAAAGTTAATATAAACAGAAAATAAAGTGAATTTAAACAAAAGGAAGTTGGAACTAGTTTTTCTTGTTTAACAGTCATATTTATGTATTTCAACACTAGTTTGAATCGTTTTTGCCTGTTGCCAGTCAACCCTGCAGTGATGCTGTTCTCACAAAAAATATCAAACTGTGTTTTATATATACATTCACATATAGAAACTTCTTCTTGCTTGCATTATGTCTTCTAGTATAAATATATAAAGAATATATAAATATAAATTCATGCATTCTTAAAAACACCTAGAAGTAGTTTATTTCAGTACAAATTACATAAAAAATTATAACTTTAGTCTTACAACATTTTCAGTGTCTTGACTACAAAAATCAACATTAAAACATAAAAAAAATAAAAATCCTCTCTCTGAGACACTTTTTATTTTTTTATAGTGTGAACGTTTGACTGCTTTGTTGTTGGTATTGTTGATCCTCTTTATTCTCAGGGTGGCCATCAAACAGTGAGTGACAGCTGAGAGTGTCCAGCACAAAGAGAATTACAGAGGATTATGAACAGAGGCTAAGACTTGAGCACACCCAGACGTTCATGTAATCTCTCACTCTTTCACCCCTTTTATTTTTTTGCTCTCAAAAAGAACAAAAGGTCTGTGAACTTAAGTCATTTAGTTTTTTAAAAGATTAGTTTGGCCGTTCTGCTCAGCTCGGAACATTAAATCAAACTTATTACCAGCAATTTATCCTGATCGGGGCAAGAATAAAACTCAAAACACAACAATGTTCACACCTGCAGGGATTACATTCTTATCAGTCTTCAGCGTTTAGTTTTTTGTTTGTTTGTTTTGTTTTTTGTCATACAGCAAAGTGGGAATTTGTCAGATATTTTGAATGTTAATGTGTGAATGTGATGACATGAACTAAAGTTGAGGCAGACGGCTCGCGGCTGCGTCCCGATGACTCGGCTTGATGGAGACTCGGTTCTAATCTGGAAACGTTGTCACTCTCAGACTGATTCTGTGTGACTGTTAAAGCTAGAAGGTGTGAAGACGTCTCCACACACACCGTCCACCCAGCACTGGATAAAACAATAAGAGAGACAAGTGGGGGTCAAACTTAGGAAAAGCCTCATTTCTCTACACCTTTTCTGTTCCTGCCTTGTTTTCCCGTTCGACTTTACAAATCTTTTTATAATTCTCTCATATCAAATCAAAGTTTCTCTTTTATATCAGCTGAGACTGAAGTAATCCTTCAAATTCAAACAAGGATTACCTCTGAGAAGATTAAAATGGTCTTATTCCAGAGGCGGGTTTGGAACGACTGGGGGTGAATGTTCAGAAGCTCATCTCAAAGAAAGATTTTTATTAACCTTTTATTCCATCTGCAGTGGCTCACTGGAGCTGATCAGTGCACGTGTGTGTACTTACAGGACAAATATATGATAATAAAGACTTTTGACTGTAATAATATGAAGTAACAAGAGGAATCCCACAGAGACACTGAGACAACTGTTTGTTTTTATAACAGCAGATTTTTCCTTATAAAGTACACATGCACTGATTTTTATCTTTTATTTTACTGGCTGTCACTTAGTTTGTTTTTAGAAATACAGATAAAAATGGTCTCTGTGTCAGAGGTGTTAGAAGAATCCTCATTTCCAGATTTCAGTAGAGGACACCAGCTCTTCTGGTTGTTCCCAACAACCTGCAGCTGCTGTAGTCAGTGACCGAGTGTCTCTGTTAATCTGAAACTGTTCTCAAATGTTCTCAACGTGTCTGAAACTCTGAGTATTTAACACTGTATTAATTAATATTAAGGTCAGGGCCACCCGTGGAGCTTTTATTGGGGTTAAGTATATGACAAACAACACCAGATGTGGCTGAGAAGGATTTATTAACCCAACAAAAACCTAAAGCAACATCTCATGGAATAACATCTTGTATATTTTGATTTGAACCTTGAACTACAGTTTCAGCCTCAGTCAGGCTGAATTTGGTGTTTGATGGAGGAGCATTTTGTCCAGGTCACATCCTGGTTGGTCCTGAATAGAAACAGACTGTAGAAAATACATGACTGGAGCAGCAACTTCAAACTAAATAAACTGTCATCATTTCATTGCAGGACAAAGATTTATTGTTGTCTTTATCTGACTGATTCAGGTTTTATGGATTTTTTTCTACTTTGAGAAGCTGATCAACTAGAAAAACATCTGAACCTTGAAACAATTTGCAGATTGTGATGAATTTGTTGTGTTTTCCTCTTTTGTATGTCTATGAATGTATAATGCTAACGTTTGTTTAACTATTCTTGTGGCCATAACGGACAAAATTTACTTTAAAACAATATCAGTGCAAATGTGAAGGGCAGTGTTTCCTGGTCCTGGAGTTCCAGTCTCCTGCACGTTCTAGATCACACTTCAGCAGACGTCTTTAATCAGCAGAGAAACACCTTAAACATGCAGCATGGTGGTGCTCGAGCATTATTAGGACATAGTAGAAAAACAATTTACCTGGTATAAGATCTTAAAATTATAATCTAAGATAACCCAAAACACATGAATCTATACACTGTACCATGTGAGGGTGTAATAATAGTGTTTAGGTGTTACGTAGATAATATAGAGTTTCTTTTTATTCCTCAACAAAAATGTAACATTTTATTTTGAAAATATAAGTTTAAAACAGTCTAATATCCAGCTCCGATGCATGTTTTAAATTTGGATTAACAAACTTTCGGAGCAATCAGACATCATCTTCTGGTAGTTGTTGGTCATTTAGCCAAATAGACCCATCAGAGTCACAGTGGGAGAAAATACACTGCAGATGGCTGATCGTTTTTCTATCAAAGACAAGAAAAGGGTCTTTCTTCTTTTTTATTTACCACTTCCATCCTTCCCTGCAGCCTCACAGCCACCTTTCTGTCTCTGCCACATGTCAGGAGAAGACGTGTTTATAATGACAAGGACACGATTTCTCTTTAAAGAGATGCAAATCATGTCACGTCTTTTAACTGGGTCCAAATCTGATGTTTAGTTTTGTCAGCATGGTAAGGAGAATAAAGATGACACAAGGGAAAGCTCTTGAATACAGAAGAAACATGTGAACCATTTGAACGCTTCTTCATATTCTCTGAGCTGTTGAACAGTTACTGGGGGGAGGGGCCAACACGTGGCAATAATATGACTTTTATAGGATGCTACGAGATTAATGCAGCTAAATGAGGTTTGGTTTTCCACTGAGAAATGGGATGTCAGTGACAAGGAGTGCTGTTTAAATAAAGACCCTGGTGTGTGTAATTCTCTTTGTCTGTTTCCTTATGGTTCTGGAAATGGGAGGCTGAGGGTGCTGCAGCAGGAGGGCATAGGTGAAGGTTCTGCACAGCTGCCCAGCGGGAAGGGGGAGGGCTGTGGAGGAAAGGCTCCAGGCACACATATTAAATGTAAAATAGTTTTAATGTTCACTGCAGACAACTCAAATAATCAGCATCATACCATTGTCTCAAACATTGTCTGATCTGATGGCAGATTTAGGATTTTTGTGATGACTCAGTGAAGCTCAGTATGTGGAACTGTAACAGAAATCTAAGTCAGCTGTTTGAACAGCAAAGATATTGGTTGGCTTCTCAAATACTGAGGAGTTTTAGCTGACACGATGACAAGAGTGAGAACAGAGATGGAGGATTTTCCACAGTAATAATATTTAACTTTACTGTCAGCCTTGTGTTCAGTGGCCAGACTCTGGAAAAAGACTGTAGAGCCAGCGACTTGTGAGCGTCTCTTCCTGTCACTCAGAACAGACAGCACTCAGCCCGCCCACCACACCAAAGAGATGCAAACAAACACAAGCGAGTTTCATGTCAGATCTTTTTATTTCAGCACTTTTTTAAAACAATTTTTAAAGAAATTGTTCATTTCATGAACAGTTTAAGTGTTATTTCAGAACACAAGTGTTTTCACTCAGAGAAGGAAAAACACTGTCAAAGGAAAGTTTATTTTCCACATAACTGCTCAAAGTTTGGGTCAAATGGAAAGAAGCTTGGAAATATTCTGATAAAAACTGAGAGAAATAACAGCTGATTTGGAAAACATGTGAGACAGAGAGTCTGCAGTCAAGCAGCGACAGAACTAAAGTTAAAGTGAGAGGTCGACATGTCTTTTCTGTGCGGAGATCAGAATCCAAATTAGTCACACAGAAGCATGTGTGAATATATTTGTCTTTTAAATTTGCTGCTCTGTGAAGATTTTTCATCTTGAGTTGGTTCATGTTGGTTTTTACTTCAGCTGGTTGCTTTGAATCTACTCTAGTACTTCTCTCCACATCAGTCAGATTTTGTATTAAAGTAAAATGTGACCCATCAAACATGTCACCTTCAGATAGAGAAGAAACCGCTTCAGGAAGATACTTCATGTTCAGATTTAGTGCAGCTGAAACATCAGCTTCTTATTTGTTAAGATCCTTGGGGCAGTGGGCGACACAGTGTCTGTTGTCAGCTGAAAAAAGGTTCAAACAGTAACAAATCAATAGACTATCTCAGTATCACCACTCTCTAACCTTTTAAGCATCAAAATAAGGTTCCAACAAGCAACAGGAAGGGAGGATGTACTTTACTTCCTTATTGCCTTCTGGCTTATAAGTTGTTTTATTTTTTGTTAGACCACCATCATAATTACTTTCCATTTTGTGCCTCCAGAGACTACGTCAGAGCTAAATAGCCTCGAGGAAGAGTCTTTCATGTGCTAATTATTGATTAAGAAAAATCCACAAACATATTTGAACACGCTGTTCAATGAATGTAAATCAGGCAGATGACTCTCCAAACATCTGGAAGGGCGGTTAAATGGTTAAAGCTGCAATCCTAATTCATAATGAGCTGTTGGGTTGTGTAATGGAAGAGTGGTGTGATGATCAGGCCTGGAATATTTATTATTGTTGGGTTTGTAAAATATCCAGTGAGCTGATTGAATCAAATTAATTTTAATTAAAAACCATTTTATTGTTGCATCTTATTCTATTTATTGATCAAGCCTGATCAAAAATAAATAGAATCTAAAAAAACAACAACTACTTATTTATTCTTCTAAATATAGTGATACATTAGTTATGAGAGTCCACATGAAGGTACCATAGAGCAGCAATATTAAATATTAACAGACTGGATTTAAAAGGGAAAGTTCCTCCTGGTCAGGCTCAGCTGAGGAAGAAAAATGGACCAGTGATTTCATTTCACTCCGCTTCATTATCCTGAATGTGTCATTTAGAAGTCAAATGCCGAGGAAATAATAGAATTACTTTTCCTGTTAAAGTCAGTGTCACTGAGCCTCACAGAGAAAGATCCCAGAACACATACAGGAGAGGAAGAGACAGCTGGAGCATCCTAATGTCAAAGTACCACATGCACACACACCTTGTTTTGTTAGTGGCTGAAGGAAAACTGCATGAACATAATGGAACTGTATACTGACCTAGTCCAGCTACAAGGAGTCCAAACAAACTGCATCATCACAGAGACTTTAAACAGCACTAGATTTAATTTTACAGTCATGACATCCATCTTCCAGCATCTTCTTTCCTTTACTCTGATATCCCAGCAAGGTGACTCTCTTTATCAAATCACACATCACCCTGGAGCTTATTTAGGCTTCTTATTTCAGACTGAATGTACACACACGTGCATTCAAAGCCATTTTCTACCTCACTAAGAGCAAATTCTCTCTCCCTCACACACCCACACACCAACACATGAGCAACCCACTATAGCTTTCAGCATCTTTCCAGGACATCAGCATATACAAGGAGCCTGACAATTTATTGCCATGGTGCCCAGCACCTATAGATGACCGGAATCTGTAGTATCTGAGCAACCCTCCCGCCTTTACACCACTTCATTACTCTGAGCACAAACTCAGCTGCAAGCCAATCCTCCCAGGCTGCAGTGGCATTGCCTCCCGGCGTTTCTCCACCAATGTCCACAGAACAAACCATCCTCTCATTCTTTTGTCTCATAAGAGCCCCAATCACCTGATGTCATGATTAAAAAAAGGAAGACTCACCGTGAACTCCCCTCATGGCGGAAGACGGGAGTCAGGTTGAACAAGCTGAAGATGCAGTGGCGGAGGAATCCCCCCGGTAGTGTATGTGTAAGAGTGTGTGCGAGAGGGAGCGTGGAAGTGTGTGCGTGCCCGTGTGTGTGTGTGTGCACATGTGCAAGGAGTCAGAGCTGATCCGGCAGATGCAGGCGGGAGCCACCAATCGAATGAGGAGAAGGAGGGAGAGGAGTGTGTGTGAGAGGTGAAGGGAGGGGGGAGACGGAAGAGGAGGGGTCTGGAAGCATTACATCATGGACTTAGGAGTGGTGGGTTTGCAGGGGGTGAGATTCAGATGGGGGAAGGTGTGTGTGCATGAGTGTGTTTGTGGTTGCAACAGTGTATATTCTCCCTATGCAGCAGACCACCAGAAGATTTAAGATTGTGTCCATGTCGTCTTGGTGCAGTGTGTGTGTGTGTGTGTGTGTGTGTGTGTGAGCAGATCACAAACTATAGCTAAAATTAGAAAAGAATAATCCCAACTGTGTCACTTGCATTTTTTCGGATTATGAGCAGGAACCTCGTGGTAACTATAAATAGGCTCTCAAACAGCTTTCTCCTTATTTCATTTGATGGAACACACAAACGTAAGGAGAAAATCTGCAATCCCACCCATCTTCATCACAGAACACGCACAGCTGGCTAATGGCTCCCCTGTTTGTTGGAAAAATGCAGTGATAGACACTCTGTTTGGAAGTCACTGACATTTCAGGTGAGTGACTCTGAGCACTTTCTGCAGGCTTTCACACACACACACACACACACACACACACACACACACACACACACACACACACACACACACACACAGACCAATCACCTGTCTATGCGCATCCCAGACGTAACAGACAAACAGAGAAGAAGAAGAAAGGGCGTTGAAGGAAAACAATGACAGGTCAGGGTCATCCTTGCACCACTGCTCTGTCTGCAACAATCTGGCTCTACGACAGGAAGAAAAACAGATATCAGGGTTGCAGCTGTCAGGTATACAAACATAAGGAAGTTTCTTCTCACACCCCTCGTCATTCATTTTCATATCAGGGTTTAGCCCTTCAGGCTCCATGTAACATTCAGGATGCTGTTCCAATCTGACTCTTGTTGGTTATCTAAAGCAAAATGTCAGACAGAAATCTGGGAGGTCAGATTAGCTGGTGAAGACTGTGATCACCCCAGATCAGAAAGGTGAGCTCGTTAACTGCAGTGGGGCTACATATGTAGACGGATTCTCTGTGGTGACACCTGAAGGGAACCACTGAAAAGCAAAAGAAGAAGAAATTATTAATATAAATCCTGAGAAGTCATGCCTTGTCCTGCAGGGAACAGGAACATGTTTGGACAGTGATCAGGATGAAGTCAATGGACCATCAACTCCAACAGATCAGGAAGGATTTTAATGTTTTATACAAGGAAACCTCAGCCAACACAAGTGGTTTATGGAAATTTTACTTCATTTGTTCAGTTGTCGGCTGCAGAATTCAATACAAAGAGATTTAGTACTGAGATAGATTAACGTTACCAGGAAGATGTTTCATGTTCTAATGGGATCTGACTCCAAATCTAAGATGATGTTTGTTAAAAAGATCATTCCTGTCACAGCAAGGGATCGACTGAGTTGTGGTATTTTTATTTATCTGTTTAATTAATTTAACCAGGAAAGTCTCACTGAGATTAACAGTCTCATTTTAAAGAGTGTCCTGTATCCCGTACAGTGAAGAATACATGAGTCATAAGTCAAAGTCAATGTTTTTGACACTACAGTCCCATAAATCAAAAATCTGTAAATCACCAAAAAGTCACTGAAATGTCTAAATTCATCCTCACAACACCACCTGTGTCCAGCAGCCTCACCTCTGTGTCCCAGGCCAGCTGTGGCTACAATATGTGTGTAGTTTATCACCAGACGTGTGAGTGTGAGAATGAGTGTAGTGTGAAACGCTTTGGGAGTCAGAGTCTGTCTGTGCTCTACAACTACACGCTAGTGAAAAAACAAACAAACAAACAAAACACACCCCAAAAGTTAATTAGTCCATAAGACCTAAATGATTTAGGTTTCCCGTTAACGGGTATTGATCCAGTCCTGCTTGTTGTGGGAAAGTCTCAGAAATAAATAAATTCATTCCTGCACCCATAAGTAATTGGAGTTAAAAACATCCAAGTTCAAAAATAATTATTTTTAAAGGGTGAATAATACATTTATGGCCATTCAACATTTGGAAAGATCCCCAATAACTGATTAGATACTTTATTTATTTTTTCCCCAGAAAAGGGGAAAATTCACTTTGTCCACTGCTAACGCATCCGGACACAAATATTAAAATAAAATAAAACAATAACAAATAATATTTAGGAAAAATGTTGGATGTCCTTGTTGAACAGCAGCAATTTTCAGCAGTTAGAATAATGTTAACAATTTCACTAAACCCTGTAAAAGTTAAATCATAAGATGAAATGTTCCAAAGGTTGTAGTATGTACAAAGATCAGAGGCAGAACATCTGACTACAACTGATGGATCAGGTCTGATCAGGGTTCTAGCAATAAATGAGACCGACCTTCAAAGCAATTTACCTGAAAAGACAAGGAAAGTGTAATGTCTTTGTTTTGGAAGAAAACCCAGATGCACTTGAGTAGACAAGATGACAGTTTAAACAATGTTTACTTTAAAGCCAGGTGGAGTGAACACAAAAACCCACAAGGATGGAGATTTTCTGCTGGCAAGACAAAGAGTTCATCTTGAACATTAACAAAAAAAAGACACTTTGTAGAGAAGTCTCCATAAAACTAAAATCTCCAATCAATCAGGAATTAATAAAAACAACAAGGCACGGGCTCCGACAACACCGTGGTCATCAGAAAGAAACTAGTTCAGTACACACTGAGAAAAACCTGACAGGACAGACCAGATCGCAGCACAAGTTTAACTAACAATATGGGAAAACAGAGAACAGGTGCTGTTACTGTGGCAGAAGCACACACGCACGCACGCACGCACGCACCCACCCACACACACACACACACACACACACACACACACATACACACACACACACACACACAAGTGTGTTTTGTTATCCTTATGGGGACCGTCCATTGACTTCCATTGATTTTAGTAACTAGATTTATACCTAACCCAAACCCTTTTCCTAACCTTAACCATTACTGATCTATAACTAACCCTAAGACTAACTAAAACTCTATTCACACCATACCTATAAACCTAACCCCTAACCCTAAAAAGGGGAGTCCCCCCCATGGGGACCAGGCTTCGGTCCCCACAAGAACCCTCGGACCCCAGAAAGATAGTAAAAGTCAGGAAACGGGTCCCCAGGAGGTCAGAAATACAAACCCACACACACACACACACACTCACACACACACACACACACACTCACACACACACGCACACACACACACACACACACGCACGCACCCACACACACACACACACACACACACACACACATACACACACACACACACACACAAACAAACCCACACACACACACACACACACATACACACACACACACACACACAAGTGTGTTTTGTTATCCTTATGGGGACCGTCCATTGACTTCCATTGATTTTAGTAACTAGATTTATACCTAACCCAAACCCTTTTCCTAACCTTAACCATTACTGATCTATAACTAACCCTAAGACTAACTAAAACTCTATTCACACCATACCTATAAACCTAACCCCTAACCCTAAAAAGGGGAGTCCCCCCCATGGGGACCAGGCTTCGGTCCCCACAAGAACCCTCGGACCCCAGAAAGATAGTAAAAGTCAGGAAACGGGTCCCCAGGAGGTCAGAAATACAAACCCACACACACACACACACTCACACACACACACACACACACTCACACACACACGCACACACACACACACACACGCACGCACGCACACACACACACATGCACACACACACACGCATGCACGCACGCACACACAACAATAACTGAAGGTAAACATAACGGTAAAACTGAGGTTAGAAACAGAATGATGAAAGAAACTAAAAATAATACTTTTAAAGTTTAAAAGTATTATTTTAATTGTAATTTTTATGTGCTTTACAAATAAACGTATACTTGTTCATTTTATCAAGTATGCTTTTTAAGACTAAATTTTAACTAAATCTTAAGTACTATTCTGCCAGTGTACTAGCTATGTACTTGAAGCTCACATTTTAACTTAAAAATTTAAATATTTTAATTTAGTCTAAAAAGTATACATCATAAAAGGATCTTCTAATGTACTACTTTTTGCACAGTGTTACACTGTTAAGAGTTATAATAAACATACTTTCATAAAGTACATTTGTGCACTCCATTACTTAGAAGTGTAGCCAAAAGGGGGATTAATCTGCAATTAATTGTGAGTTAACTATGGACACTCATGCGATTAATTGCGATTACAAATTTTAATTGATTGACATTCCTATTTTAAACATAAAAATACAACAGAAAGAAGAAAAATGTCAGAGTTTGAAGAAAAATCTAATATCAACATTAATTGTGTTGAGTTCCATCCACAGTCATCCCTCTGTTACACAAAGGATCATTTGTAGGTCAGCCAGCAGGTCACAATGAATGACTGAATATATCAAAGTTTCATTGAACTCTCCAGTAAAAACATTGATGGTTTCTAATTAGATGATTTTCATTTCAAGAACAAAGAGTCAGTGGTCAACTAGCTGTTACATCCATAAAGACACAGGCCTTCCCTCAGTGAGTGCACACAGTTTGCTCTGAAAGTGTAACTACATGATAACAGAAATACTTTTTTTACTCCGTATTATAATGTTAATATTAGTTGCAGTGAATCTACATTTCTTCACTCCTCTGCGTGACTTCACCCAGAACCAATTCTTTGTGTTGTGCAAATAATACTTGGCAATAAACCAATTCTGTTCAAAAATGTTTGTCTGTGCTAAATAATGGATTGTTCAACTTTTAGACAAATAAAACATCAAATCATATGAGAATTGAATGAAGATCCAAATCAAGGCAGAAGTGAAAGTGAAATATGTTGTTGTTCTTTAAACTGGAGGTGCTGAACAACAAAGCTGACAAAATGTGAGAACAAGCGCCAGAAAAATCCCTCGAGAAGAACAAACCCTGAGTGACTCCTCACAGCATGACTGGAGATTAACAGATGGATGAACAAAAGGAGGAGGGAAGACCATAAATATGCAGAGGGACCAACAAGACACCAGAAAAACTGAGGAGACAACCACAGAGGTGGAACAGCAGAGGAAGTAAAATAAGATCCAATATGCAGAGACTAAGACTACCAAAATAAAACAGGAAGTAATAAAAAATAAACAAAGAAAACTAAAACTGAAGATAGTAAAGATGTAAAAATCATTATAATCAAAAAGATGGACGAATAAAAACAAAGATTTAAAATAAAGATGGAAGAAAAATAACATTAGGATTAATGAATTAAAAAATAAACAGACTCAGTATGCATAGATCACATGTAACTCTTTATTCTCACCAACTCTTCCACAATCAATCAGATATCTCTAACATTACAAGTTCTGTTATCAAATATTACATTTTAAATATTATTTAATATTAAAGAGGCCCTTCCATTAAAAGTGTTTTTTCTGAGGTTTCTGTTGAATATTTTAGCTCCACAGGTGTTCTTACCTTCATATTGGGTGTGAAAACAGATCAACAACTTCTCTTTCAGTTTTTATCTCTCAAACTACGCAGGTGGCGATAAAACCCGAGTTCTCCCGAGTTCGAACGGCCTGTATTTGTTTCGTCACAACTCCTTTGTTCGTTAGTAGTCGGCAGCTCCTGCAGTTGAAACCACGCCTAGCGTGCTGCTGGCTAAAAGCTGTTAGCATAAGACGTATCAAACAGGAAGAGACTACGTGTGCTGTTACCATGCGCAGCGGAGCAGGAAACAGTATACCTTGCTCTCATAGGCATGACGAATCAGCCGAAGCAGCCTGACAGAAGGAGCCGGAACCACCTTGCTCCCATAGGATAGTTTATTAGCCAATCTGAGTGCAGCAAATTCGAATAATGAATATGAACGAGACGCTGCGGAAGCCTGACGGAACCAGCCGAATTTTAATGCAGACAGATTGAAAGGTCTGTTAATAAGTGTTTTCTGATGTTTTTTAGAAATAAAATATTTCATTTTACTGGTTAATACTTAAGAAATAATCACAAAGTCCTGAAATTTGTATGAAATGGCCTCTTTAAGTTTTGTTTTGAACAGCTGAGACCTCAAGCTCCACCTCTACCCTTACAGTGCGTCACAAATCTGAAAGGTTAAGAAAACACACTTCATATATAAGATCAAGCAGCAGCCGGAAGCTCTTTAAGTAGCTTTTATTGCCTGTTTCGATCAGCTTGTTATGAGCGAGTTCCAGTGGAGCTGCATCTTCCTTGTCTTACTAAAACAACAACATGCCCTGTCAGGAAGGGGCCACATCTAAAGTCAACATGGTGGCAGAGTTCCCAGGCTCTGGAAACTGAGCGGTAATTAAAAATGTTGACATGACACTAGTAGATCATGTTCTGTGCTAATTATAAAAAACTTCCACTGACTTAAAACAAATACCACAGACATGTTTCCAGTGTTGTCAGTCAATTCTTAATTAAAGTATTTGTGGAAAATTTTTGCTGTTCTGTTAAATCCCAAATAGTAACACGAGTTAACCCTTCAGTTATTTGCAGCATGAGGAGGTACTCGGTGCACCGAGAGCGATGGAGACTTCTTATGAATAAAAAGAGCTGAACAAAAGATCACTTTATAGGAGAGGAAATCAGCAGATCCTCCTTTTTCAGAAAGTGGCCACAGGATTCCACATCTTTGTGTAGTTTCTTCTTCTGTGAAAAGTTTAGATCTTTATTCAGGAACACTTTGTATCTGACAGTCATCCTTATGCACAGCTATGTTCCAGCATTTATCATTCACTTTATAAAACCTCATCATTTTAAGTCGCTTATTTTCCACAAACTGCAGACTATACATTTACTTCCAACCACATGAAAAAAGATCAAAGTGTTCATTTATTGTAACATTTACCCATCAGGTACTTCCACTGACGGCCCTTTGGCGTTCGACATGCATGAACAGCAGTTCAGACACTTTGATTTAGTTGCTTTTGAAAAGAAAATCTTTTTTCTCTCCTTCAAACAGAAGTGTGTAGTTTCTTAATTCAGAAAAGGTGTCCCCTGGCATCTCAGCAATCCCTGCACACCCCCCCTTCGTCTTCCTCACAACTGTGCCTGCAATGTTCCCTGTTGCCTTGGCAACCTTACGGCCGGTCGGGCCTCTCTCAGTGTGTTTCTCTCTCTGGATACACAGTGACTTCTGTTCTCACCCCCAGTAGCTGAAGGAGGATTCACTGAGGTGCTGCAGACAAAAAGGTACATCCATGTTCTTTTATTTATGTTTCATTTTCTCCAAAGACTCACTCACATGAGCACGAACAGTAAAATAGCTGCAGTCAAGTTGAGAGGAGGTCTTTTAACAGCTGTTACTGTTTGCAGAGCAGCAAGCCCAATCAGTTTAAGAAGAAAACACATAAAGGTCTGAGAAATTAACTCTGTACATCATGAGATTCTGTTTATACTCTCAATCTTCCCTTCAGCTTCGTTCTCAGGTCCAAAATGTAAGAGTTAATAATCACTGAAGACTGAATCAAGTTTATATAGGAATGTTTTCTTGCTTTGAATCTTTGACACATCCTGTTACTACTTGTAAAAGATATGAACTGTGAAAGAAAAAGTCTTGAAGTAGAGCTGCTGCTCTGTCACATTGAAATGAATCAGCTGAAGCCTCGATCACAATGATCCATACGATCGCCTCCTCAACGATGCTTTACAGCAGCCTCATAAGGATGTAGTGTTTGGGACCTGTTTGGAAGGTAGGTGGTCTGGTTCAAGATGTTCCACTAACATGCCACAAAAACCCTCTGCATAGGGTTGCTGGTTGAATGCCTACCAAACAACCTGTGCACGAGGATCGGGGATTATTAACTTTTTAACTAACTAACTAACTAACTAACTAACTAACTAACTAACTAACTAACTAACTAACTAACTAACTAACTAACTAACTAACTAACTAACTAACTAACTAACTAACTAACTAACTAACTAACTAACTATTTATTTATTTATTTATTTATTTATTTATTTATTTATTTATTTATTTATTTATTTATTTATTTATACAACTACAGATGACTGTATGTTTTTACATGACCAGGATGAAAAGCTGTTGTTTCCAGAAAATTACACTTCTCACTTTTCAACAGGATACAACAGCTCAGCAAAGGTGTTACGGTCCGTTCCAACTCAAGGTCCAGCTCATGGAACAGAATCCAGAATCCTCTGTATTCATTCTCACATCCACCAGCATCAGAACAAAAACAGCAGCTACGGCTGGTAGATCTTCTTTATCCTGCACTGGAGCTGTAGAAGGTGCTGCTGGAGTCTCTCTCCATTATTGCCATCTTGAAAATTAGAACCTCTTCCTTAAATTTCTGAGCAAATGTGACGATCAACACACAGATCTTCATAACAACAGTTTGAAATTGCAGTGAGTTGCACATGAAGGCCGTTTGCACCTTGTGAAAACAATTTTTGTAAGATGTGTCGTCGGTAGATCGGAGGAAGGTTCCAGCACATCTGGATGAGGAGTGCATGTATTCTGCAGCCAGCGTACGGCAGGAAATCACCTCATATTCTTGAGAATTCATGAAGTTGCTCATACGGCAGTTGTATCAACTTCCTGTTGGTAAAAGGGAACACCTCCACGAATGTTCATGAACTCCAGATTTTGTAGGAGACAGGAGATTTGGACAAACCCATCTTTCATATGGGTCATTGCCACCTAGGCTTTAAGTGGTTTGGGTTAGGATGCCTCCTGGTTGGCTCCCTATGGAGATTTACCAGACACATCCCACTAGAAGGAGACCGCTAGGCAGACCCAGAATTTGCTGGAGGGATTATAGATCCTCTCTGGCCTGGGAACATCTTGGGATCCCCCTGTTGCCCTGGAGACCTGATCACTCAATAAGCAGAAGATGAAGAAATGATGGATGAAAGAAGTGTCAGTCCTCCAAACAAAAACAACTTCACTATTTGCTAAATCTTTTTAATGATGGTATTTTGTATAAACTCAGTGAAAATAGAGGAATTGTTCCCCTGATGTTTATAATGAACATCTGTGTTGATGTACAGTAAAACTCTTTATTTACAGGAAATCAACATTTTAAAGTTTTTTTCATCTTTGAGGTCAGCGTGATCATGTGAGGCCGAACCCGAAAGCAGGTGTGTGAGAGCAGAAACTCCTGCAGAAATTATTTTATTTTCTGACACAGAAACTTTTTTGTTAATCTTTATCGTGTTCCTTACAGCCTTTTTTAGACATATGGATATTTAAGAACAACTAGTTGCTGTTGAATAACAATCAGAGCCGTAGAATCAGTTCTCTCTCCATGACAGTTCAGAGTGGCGTGCTGAGTGTTTTGTGCCTGTGTGAAACTTGTGGTTGTGGGTGGAAGCTGTGGGATGTGTTGAAGGTTTTTCGGTTGTCTGACACACACACGCACAAAACAACAACAACAAAAAACCCCGAGATTGTTTTGGCTCCAGCGATTTGCTGAATTGTAATCTTTATCAACAAGAGAAAAACCTTTACTCCAAATAATCTCTGTTCTCTTTATGGTGTCTGTCTGAAACATTGTGACTTATTCTCACTCCTGTAGCATCGTCATCATCCTTCAGGTTTACCATTTCACAAATTCTGTTACCAGGAATTTAGCGAAGTGCAAAAGAGATGAAAAACAGACGACAGATTAAAAAAAAGCTTCCCACTTATCACTCTGTCTTCTCAGCTGGGGCTCATCAGTTTTAATTGCCTGGTTTTGTATTGAAGGAACTTTTATTCAGTGTGTAAATGTTTGGTTCTCCTGGGCAGAACAAATTGTTCTGTTCTTAATGAGAACTTACAGCATTAGAGACTTTGGTCAAGGGCCTCTTAAGGTTTACCAGAAACAATTACAGAGGCAGATGCAGCCTGAAGTTCAGACTCTACAAAAACGTATAAAATACTTAAACAGCTGAAGATTTTTTTAATTGTTTCTTAAGGATTTTTACTTGCAGTATTCTGAAATAAACAAGAATTTTGCACTAATAAGAGAGATTTATTGGCTTTAAAAACAGAAGTTTTTAAGTATTGAGACTGTGACGGAGGGAAAAAGAAGCAGAAAAGACGACAACAGGATGTTTTTCTGCCTCAAACCACCACTTGACCCTGTTTGCAGACTCAGCTGAGAAGAAAAGAGATACATATGGCGTTTTCTTCTTGACCTCATGGTGACCTCATGTGATGACAAAGGATCTACAAGCTTGTTTTGTTGACGCTCATTATGAGGACAAAAATCCCCAAATAACTAAAATAAGCCAAAATTTCAGTCACAAGTACAAACAGTGACTGAAGTAAAAGCTTTATGAGAACAAGATGATCCACCCCTGCTGATTTCCTTCATCTGCTTCCATCAGCCTGACAGATCTTTCACACGCAGGAACTCCAAATTTAAGTGACAGTTGTAAAATCAAACTAAACCACAATATAATTTTAGTGGTCTCACATTGTGTTACTTCCTGTATTGTTAGACCCAGTCCCATTCCCCAGCGCTGCCCCTTATCTGCCTTTAATATTTGTCATGAACATCATACACCAACATTTAAATCTTAATCACGCACTCTGCTCACTAACTCTATTTCGTTTTTGTTTTGTTTTTTTTCTTTGCTACAGCTCAGCTAAAGAGAACCAGAGGAGATTCCTGTCGGTATATCATGCTTTTTTTTTTTTTGTAAATGCTTCACACATGACAAATAAATCAAAACCCATCCATCAAGTCACTGCCTTATCTTGAAGTATCCTCCTCTATAATATTACCACAGCTAGCAATGTTGTTCTTTGCTGTCGGTTGAGTAAAGTTAGAGTCGGCACAAGGTGTTAACATGTTTAACATGCATCAGTACATTAAAATACAGTTTTCTTTGTGTTTGTTTTCAACAAAACTGAGAAATGTAAGAAAACAACAGCAAGAAATGGTGGTGGAGTAGTATGTGGTATTTGTAATAGACTGAAAGCAACATGATGCATTTTAATTTTAATTAATGATGATTAACTGCTTTGTTGTAAAACTCCATTTAAAAATTGCATAAAATGTTAAAATAAAAATAAATAAATAAAAACAGAATCCAATGATTTGTGAACTATATCTTATTCCCAATAAACAACATCTCAGATGTTAGAACTGAAAATATTGGCTTATTTTGAATGTGATTAATTAATTAGTAGGGTCATGAGATCAAAGGAATCAAATAAAATGTCTGGACAGACAAATACTTAAAAAACTGAACAGTAAGGTCCCCAAACAGCTGGTTCTTTATGCAAGCAGCCAGTTGGTCACCTTGGTAAGAGGTCAGTAAAAGAGTTCATTCATTCTTTAAATTTGACAGAAAGTCAGTCACACAATCACAGATAGAAAGCTGAGCAGCCAGTCAGCCCAACCAACCAGCCAATTAATCAACTCGGCAGCCAGCCATCCACAAGACTGATGGCATGATGGGAACATAAGGGAAAAGGGGAAAAGCTGACGAAAGCATTCTGTTCTGAGACAGCTAATATTGTCATAGACGTGGAGCACTTTACACAGTTCAGCAGAGCCGCAGAGGGAGAGAAATCGACTGGGTATAAATGAGGGAATGAACCGACTGAATTAATTCCTGTTTGGTAAAAACACTGAAGAACCTGAAATCATTTTGTGCAACTCTCCACAGGATCAAGTTTCTGAAGGCAACAAATTTAATGATGGACAAATCTGAACAAAAATGTTCATTGTTATTTGATGGTTGTTTTACCACTGTAGTCCCATGAGCTATAAAAAAATCAATAAATCACAAAAAGCTCATGGAAATGCCTGTATTTATAGAAAGTGTCCAAATTCATTCTCACAACATGACTCATGACATACTTGTTATTTGATGAATATTCTGACTTTTTGTCATTTTGTCTGTATAAAAACAAAAGCAACTTCAGTAAATTCAGCACATCCGGTTTACATCTGTCCAGGTGACGCAGCCTGTAATCTTTTAGTGTTTGGTACTGCTGGAAGCAGAGTATAGCACGCAGTGCAACATCACACTGTCTGCACTTGTACTTCATCTGATGATGACCTTTAGGGTAGGTGTGGTCCAATTGCACAGCACAGTCCAGCCTGCTGTCAGCAATTCTAAGTCACTGGCACTTCATCAGCCTTTAAGGGATTTCTCCTCTCTGCATGAAGGTCTTCCTCCTTTCTTACTCTCCTTTTTAATATGACTCTCCAGAAGGCCTTCAACTATGTGCTGCAAAAAGGACTTCTTTGGACCTGGTTTCTTCCTGCAGACAGAACATGAGTATTTACCACACTGATAAACTGTATTGACAATACAGCAGCACCACTTCCTGGAATGGTTTTCCTTCGCTGGTCTGCCGTATCTCCTCCTCCCATTAAGCTGTTGTACACGTCCACACTCACAGGCTTTCATGGCAGCCTGGACACTGGATTCCTCTTGGTTCGGATCCTTTTCTGAACACACCCACTTCCATGGCTTGATGACAGGACAGTCACATGCTTCATGTCTTGCCACGCACAAGCCAGCAGTTTGTTGTTCCTCATGGTGTCCCTCAGTGGTTGCAGTTCACAGTCCCACACAACCCAGTGTCCATATCAGCAGCTCCTTTGCAGTTTAGGTGAAGTATAGTAACTATCAACTTTCCTTTTCGGATCAAAAGGCCACATGCATTTATTTTATGAAGTTTACAAGGTGGTTAATTGTTTTTAAAAGATGTTGGTTTAAGTGCTCTTTTTTAAATAATGATGATGCACACTGATTAAACAGCTCAGTAGTCTTACAACACTACCAAACCGAAACAGTTCATTTTTTCTACTTTTAATGTAGTAAATGATAATGTTTTGATCTTCATTGGTGACCCCACTGCCAGAATTTTATTTTTGTTTTATTCTTGTTTTGATTAACAAGATCATTTCTTACAATGTATATTTATAAACAATTTTATAATTTAAAATAATGAAAAACACCCAAAACTGTAAGCTCAGTTTTATAGAAGTTATTTCCATTTATGATAATAACATTAATAAACATCATAATAGATTTAAACTCATGCTTCCTAACATTCTGATAGTCTGTTATAATTAAACGTGAACATGTACAAAGTAATAACTCAAGCATGCTGGAAACATGTTACTTAAACAGTTTGTTAACAAAGGCAACCCACTCAAATTTGCTTTTAAATGCCATCAATAAATTAAGTGAATATGTTGCTCGGGGAACATTAGGATGGTACTTTATGGTATTTCAATTAGAAACAAAGTTCCAGAGACAGTGTGCTTAAATCTGTCAGAGTAAACTATTTTGTTCAGCTTATTTCCTCTTCCATAGATAGAACATGGATATACAACGGCAAAAGGATGTAATTGGAAATATATTCACCAAGAGATGGACCTTTCATTATGTGTCATTACAATAAAAGAGCTTGTTGCAACACTAAATTGATTACAGAATCTTCTGTCTAAGCTACGGAAATGGAAAACGTTATCTCAGAGGACTATTTTGACATATAGATTTTAAATCAAGAAAAATCACAACATTCACGTCTTCTGTTTCCTGAGCAGGAACGCTTTGAGAAATTTAAAGATGAAATGCAATTTAAGTTCATTATTACTAGATCGTGTGGAGTAGTCATGAGAAGTCAGTATTTTACCTGCAGCAAACACTAATCAGAATAATCTTAGTTGTTACAATCAAATTCTCATGGAGAACTGAAGCTTTTAGAGCTGAACTCATTCATCAGCTACACAAAATACCTACATTTTAAAGCTATTTTAAAAACAAGTGACTTCAAAGGTAAGATTTTAAATCTAATGACTTTTGAATATTGATACTACAGTATTTCTCAATGAGGGTACGTGATGAGGATAAAATCTCCTGTTGAGAGTCTGCTATGATTCATTATTTCCTCTGTCCTATAGATGGGAAAAAACTAGTAACAGTTAAACATTATGCTGTTTTCTCCTGGGAGAAAACAGCATAATGTTATACAAAGCTGGTTCAGGGCAGTGCCTTAAGTGGAAAAAAATAAAAGTGCTGGTACTCCCCTTTGGGCCGGCCGTATTCCAATGGGGAGGGAGGCTGTCCTCTTGTTGGGAGTTGAGTGGTTCAATCCCAGGCCCCATAAGGCTTACTGTCAAAATGCCTTTGGGCAAGATACTGAACCCCAAAACTGTTCCCCAGGTGCTGCACAGATGGCAGGCCTCTGCTCCTCAGGGAGGGGTCAAATCCAGAAAAATAATTTACCCAAGAGGGATCAAGTTTACTTGTTTATGTATTTATAAAGCGCCAGTTCATGACAAAGTCATTTCAAGGCACTTTACAGAAATATCAACTAATTAGTAATAAAACATTTCCAATCTAAAGAACCAGCCAATTGGTTTGAATTGTTAAGTCAGTGCAATCCCCCATCCTGAGCAGCACGATTGGCGATAGTAGAAAGGAACGACTCTCTTTTAACAGGAAGAAACCTCTCGCAGAACCCGGCTCAGGATGGGCGGCCTTCTGCCTTAGCCGACTGGGGTCTGAGCTGACAGGAAAGAGACACGGACAAACACCGATGGATTTGGGCCAGTCATCATGTCTATAGAAGGATAAACAGTGAAATCGATTAATGGCAGCAACAACAATCAATGCAAACATGGAGAGCAATGATAGACAACAGAGTGAAGAAATGTGGTCAGTATGTCCTCCGGCAGTCTAACCCTATAGCAGCATACCTAATGGTGCGTTCACACTGGCCACTTTGTCAATGTCAAAGTTGAAGCTTGTAACGCCTGCCAGTCAGAGCACGTAGGCGTTAAAGCTCGTAACGCTTGACCGTTAAAAAGAGCGAGTAGGCGGGGTTTCCTTTGTTATCGGATGTTCTGAGGTATGGCGGATCATAAAGAGAGAGTGGCTTGGCTTTATTTACTCCGTTTTGTGGATACACCCCATTCTTCAGATGCATTCTGAGTTTGAGGAGTTAAACCATTTGCTCCAGGAGCTACATATGAATGAGGTTTGCTTCCAGCGCTACTTCCGTCTGTCCTTCGCCCTGTTTGAAGACTTACTGCGTCATTCAGGTATGTCACTACGATGAGACGCTCTGATTGGTTGACATGCCGCTCAGTGGCGGCTGGTGTCATTTTATCCAGGGGGGGCTATAGCTCACAAAATAATCACAAAAAAATTGCTTTTCCCAAATTCGTTTTCCCAAGCATGGCTAACCGCATAGCATTTTGCATGTGGATCCCAGTTTGTTCATGCTTCTTTGCTTTTTCTGAAAAGTGCTTTAAATCAGTCATACCTGTCTGAATCCAAGCTGGGTCTGATCCTGCCATTTGAAAAAGGAGGCAGGGAAAGCAGAATAAAGCATTAGCTTCATTACATCCAGTTAGCCAAGCCTTTTTCTCGAACCAGGTCCTTGAAAAAGATCGAGTATACTCTCGTCCTCTGTCTTTGGACTGCTGGCGAATGGTGATGTCCGGCTGATCAGCTCCAAGCTGCTTCACCTTAAGCTTCTCTTGAAATGTTCTCCTCTCAAATGAAAATTTTTTAAGCGACTTCACAGAATTGTTTAATTTCTCCGTCTCCATTTTGCTTTGTTCTCCTTTGTTCGTCTCCATCTCCCGCACAAACTCGAAATCACTCCGCCGCGCCTTGTGACCGACGGTGACAGTGACATCACAGCGCGAGGGCAGTGACGTGTAAATCCAGCTGCACTCAGCTTTGGGCGCAGGCTGGCCACGCCTGAGAAGCTCCTATCTGTTTGTATTAAAGAGACACAACTGCGCATGTCCAACTTAAAGCGAGAGTCTGTGAGCAAAGATTTCTGCGCCCTGAGGAGGAAACACGTGACCAATAACCGTAGGCTCTGACCATAGACAGCATGGATGAATAAAATAACTTTAAACACACAAACTATGTAATATATATTCTATTTATATCAGAAAAATATACCCGTATATTTTGAAGTATTTTATTAGCATTTTTTTTTTTTTTTTTTTTTTTGG
>SSNP01000268.1:58663-119886 GCA_006937955.1 Pachypanchax playfairii
TTTTTTTTTTTTTTTTTTTTTTGTGGAGAGTGGCAAGTGGTGGGGCGGTGCCCTAGCGCCCTCTATTGGCCGGCCGCCACTGATGCCGCTTCAAGAGCGTTAGGAGCGTCTGTATTTCGGGCTTTTCAAGCGTTTCAAGCGTCAACGCCTGAAACGCTCGAAAAGCTTGAAAAGTTGACGCTCATAACGCTCACAAAGCACTGCAGAGCCATTGACGTCTGTCTGACGCACTCCACCATAGACTTTACATGTAAACTTGCCGCTTCTGACGTTAACGGTTGGGCCGGTGTGAACGCACCATAAAGGGAAAGCAGGATAATCTAAGCAAACACTGACTATAGGATTGTGCAAAAAGGATCAATTATTATTTCATTAATATTTTATTAATTTCATACAAATATGGGACAGAAACATGGGTGGTATTTTTCATCTAGATCTATCTATTAATCTACAGTATAGATCAATAGTTTTACTGTATAGAAATTACAAAAAAAGCTAGTTCCAAATTAAATCAACATGAGCCAAATTCAAATACTCATCAAGCCACTTTTATTAACTTCAAGCCTCAAGTTTTTAACATGGACAAGAAAAAATAACATTGGCAAAAAACAAAGACATACACTCACCTAAAGGATTATGAACACCATACTAATACGGTGTTTGACCCCCTTTCACCTTCAGAACTGCCTTAATTCTACGTGGCATTGATTCAACAAGGTGCTGAGAGCATTCTTTAGAAATGTTGGCCCATATTGATAGGATAGCATCTTTCAGTTGATGGAGATTTGTGGGATGCACATCCAGGACACAAAGCTCCCGTTCCACCACATCCCAAAGATGCTCTATCGGGTTGAGATCTGGTGACTGTGGGGGTCATTGTAGTACAGTGAACTCAGTAGCTACGTTTACATGCGCGAAATTTCCCCAATCTGATTAAAATCTTGGTCGATCGGAATTCCCAAATCCCTGTTTACATGGACACAAACTGAAATGATCTGATCATGCCATGAGTACACATGCACCAAGCACTCAATCAGGTTAAATGAGTTGAGCATGCGCACAGCGAGTTGTCTTTCCGGGGGAAGAAAAAAAAGTAAACAAACTCCGTTCTTTCTGCACGTCTTTCCCGCCCCATCGTGTGCTCGAGCTGACTCACGTTTTCCCCAATATGGACCTTCTGCGGGTGATTACCTTTATGTTTGGGTTTTTACTGGTCGCATTAACCAAGCTAGCGGCTGAATACATATTGCTACTGCTCCTCCACCACAGGAGAGGAGAGCAGGATGACAGGATGACTGCACCAGCCGACCACTTCTGTTTACTTCCCGCTATGTTTTATACTTGAGTCTGCGAAAGTGGAAAGACGTCACGCTGAGGTTGTACACGTGCGCATTGGGCTTTTTTCACCCTTTCTTTCCGAATGGGTGTGTACATGCACGTCTATCCGAATGAAGATCGGACAAAACCACCCTTCTCGATCGGAAGTAAATTTCTTTCTGATCAGGCTGCATCGGATCAAAACATTCTGATTGACATGTTTACATGACGTCTTTTTTATCCGATTGGGCGTTTATTCCGATTAAATGTGCCCATGTAAACGTAGCTATTGTCATGTTCAAGAAACCAATTTGAAATGATTCGAGCTTTATGACATGGTGCATTATCCTGCTGGAAGTAGCCATCAGAGGATGGGTACATGGTGGTCATGAAGGGATGGACATAGTCAGAAACAATGCTCAGGTAGCCCGTGACATTTAAACAATGCCCAATTGGCACTAAGGGGCCTAAAGTGTGCCAAGACAACATCCCCCACAACATTACACCACCACCACCAGCCTGCACAGTGGTAACAAGGCATGATGGATCCATGTTCTCATTCTGTTTACGCCAAATTCTGACACTACCATTTGAATGTCTCAACAGAAATCGAGACTTATCAGACCAGGCAACATTTTTCCAGTCTTCAACTGTCCAATTTTGGTGAGCTCGCGCAAATTGTAGCCTCTTTTTCCTATTTGTAGTGGAGGTGAGTGGTACCCGGTGGGGTCTTCTGCTGTTGTAGCCCATCCACCTCAAGGTTGTGCGTGTTGTGGCTTCACAAATGCTTTGCTGCATTCCCCGGTTGTAATTTGTGGTTATTTCAGTCAAAGTTGCTCTTCTATCAGCTTGAATCAGTCAGCCCATTCTCCTCCGACCTCTAGCATCAACAAGGCATTTTCACCCACAGGACTGCCGCATACTGGATGTTTTTTCCTTTTCACACCATTCTTTGTAAACCCTAGAAATGGTTGTGGGTGAAAATCCCAGTAACTGAGCAGATTGTGAAATACTCAGACCGGCCCGCCTGGCACCTACAAACATGCCACGCTCAAAATTGCTTAAATCACCTTTCTATCCCATTATGACATTCAGTTTGGAGTACAGGGGATTGTCCAGGACCACAGAGGACCGTGACGTTGCCTGGTATGGCACAGCTGAGGCCCCACCCTGGAGCCAGGCCTGGGGTTGGGGCTTGCCGGCGAGCGCCTGGTGGCCAGGCCTTTGCCCATGGGGCTTGGCACCAAAGAGGTGACGTGCCCACCCCCTCTGTGAACCCACCACCTGCAGAGGAAGCCATAAGGGTCAAGTATGAAGAGGACTGGGCAGCACTGGGCATTTGCCTGGGCGTCATGGTCCGCGTACATATCCTTTGGCTGTTGGGGCATGGAACATTACCTCACTGGGGGGGAAGGAGCCTGAGCTTGTGCGGGAGGATGACAGGTACCGGTTAGATATAATCAGGTTCACCTCCATGTACAGCTTGGGCTCTGGAACCCAGTTCCTCAAGAGGCGGGGAGAGGTGGTGGGCTGGTGTGGGCTTGCTTATGGCTCCCCAGCTCAGCCGTCACATATTGGAGTTCACCCCGGTGAACGAGAGGGTCGCGTCCCTATGCCTTTGAGTCAGGGACAGGTCTCTCATTGTTGCCTATATGGGCCCAACAGCAGTACAGAGTACCAGACCTTCTTGGGGTCCTTGGGAGGGGTACTAGACAGTGCACTGACTGGAGACTGTTGTAGGACTGTCTTGGTTGACATATCTCTGCAGCATCGTGTGGCGGTCGGGGACAGCACCTCTGGATTGGCAGACCTGGGTGGTGGTCCCTCTGTTTAAGAAGGGGGACCGGAGGGTGTGTTCCAATTATAGGGGGATCACACTCCTCAGCCTCCCCGGTAAGGTCTACTCCAGGATACTGGAGAGGAGAATCTGACCAAATGTTGAACTTCAGATCCAGGAGAAGCAGTGTGGTTTTCGTCCCAGTTGTGGAACACTGGACCAGCTTTATACCCTCCATCAGGTGCTCGAGGGTTCACGGGAGTTCGCCCAACCAGTCCACATGTGCTTTGTGGATCTGGAGAAGGCATTTGACCGTGTGCCCCAGGATGTCCTGTGGGGGTTGCTCTGGGGGTATGGGGTTTGAGGCTCTTTGCTAAGGGTTGTCCGTTCCCTGTACAACCACAGCAGGAGCTTGGTTTGCATTGCGAGTAGTAAGTCAGACCTGTTTCCGTGCATGTTGGTCTCCGCCAGGGCTGCCCTTTGTCACCGGCTCTGTTCATTACTTTTATGGACAGAATTTTTAGGCACAGCCGGGGGCCGGAAGGGGTCCAGTTTGGGGATTTCATCTCTGCTGTTTGCAGATGATGCTGTTCTTTTGGCTCCATTGAACCAGGACCTTCAATGTGCGCTGGAGCGGTTTGTAGCCAAGTCTAAGGCCATGGTTCTCGACCGGAAAAGTGTTCAAGTATCTCGGGGTCTCTTTCACGAGTTAGGGGCAGCTAGAGCATGAAATTGACAGATGGATTGGTGCAGCATCTGCAGTGATGACGTCGCTGTATCAGACTGTTGTGATGAAAAAGGAGCTGAATCGAAAGGCAAAGCTCCAGATTTACCGGTCAATCTACATTCCACTATGGTCATGAGATTTGGGTCATGACCGATAGGACGAGATCGCGGATGCAAGCAGTCAAGATGAGTTTCCTCCACAGGGTGGTTAGGCACTCCTTTAGAGATACGGTGAGGAGCTCAGTCACCCGGGAGACACACTGGTGGGACTACGTCTCTCAGTTGGACTGGGAATGCTTTGGGGTTCCCCCAGTTGAGCTATAGGTGGTGTGTGTGGATAGGGCATCTGGGCATCTCTGCTCATGGATGAAAGGACATATTCCACCCAACATTCACTACCACACCTGGTGATCCCTTCTATCACACAACATTAGACATTCATTGTCATGGATCATGGGAATGTCTTATGGGTCATCTGGGGTTTAAAAACATGGAATTTACCAAATTCAATACTAAACATGTATTTCAACAGCAAATAAAAATCTTGTGTTGTGGGAGTGTGAAGCAATGCCGTGTTCATTTCCTGGTTATTTTTTCATATTTCTGAGAAATAGGATTGCTTATCAAAATACATTTCCTCCCAGCTGGACGAAAAGTCATTGCATCATTTCTTTCTAGGAAACTGAACCAAGTATTTAATGATGTAATAGAACTAGCACCCCCCCCCCCCCAACACACTCACTGATTATTGCTTCTTTTTTAACCAGCCCTAATAGCTTCAAAATATCACCAAGGAAACAAGTCTCTCATAACTTTATTCATATTCAAGTTCTTAAAGCTTTTTTCTCAAACAGAATTGGAAGATTTTGGGGAAAAACTTGAAATAAACTACTAAGTTATTAGTGCTGTGTTTAAACTCTTGTAAATATTTTAATTATTGTACACATCAGTTGTGTAACAGACAAACTATTTTTTTTTTTTTTCTTTTTGAAATGCCGTGAGAGGATAATTCACCACATTTAAAATGATGTTCTCATGAGGCAGAGTTAACACAACCTGCAGTCACCCAGATCAATTTTTTTATTTTAGTTTAATTAATTCAATTCATTTTTTCTTGCTCAGATTTAACTGGAATAACCTGAAATTCCCACAGCTTTGTTTTGTTTTTTTTGTCAGCTGATCCAGCTGTTTCCAACTACACGTTATAGCCTGCTTCTGTATTTGAATAGTTTCCTCACAAGTCAAAAGCTGTGTAGGAGTAATTATAAACTCATGATATTCTTTTAGGATTTAAGCCTAAAACTGTGTGTAATCTCTGCTCCAAACCAAAGGCAAGGCCAAGCAAACTGAAAGATTCCGTAACCAAAGCAGTGCTGAGGGTGTTTGACCTGCTCATTTACATGAAGCTGCTACTGTAGCCGCTGGGGAGTGGAGTGTTAGCATAAAGCTTAGACGTCTGTTGCCAAGGAGCAGAAACATATTTATGCAGTCTTCTCTCACGTTTGACTTCAAGAAAACGCTGATCCATAGGTTGGAGAAATGCAGCTTTGCCGGTTTGTGAAGATGTGCATAATTGTGCCCGCTGAGGCCGCTACCACATCGTCAATAGACAATAGAAGCCAGGAACAGATGCAGCTTCTGCAAAACAATGGGCCCTGACAACATGAAATTATAGCCTCAGCAGCTAAAATGTGTTTTTTTTTTATTTCTGTGCTCCTGGGAATGACAGTGAAGGGTGGGGTGCATGTTGAGGAAAACCATTGATTCTCACACAAAAATTATAAAGAAGCTACAGTTTGCATCTTGATTGATCTGTCACCCCGAAATCTTCCCCGTATAATGAACAAACATACAAAGGAAGAAATTCTGCAGCAACATAAATACTGGATGTGGGATGAATCAGCTTTTGGAATTTCCAAAAACCACACAGCTCCCAAGGAGCTGATGTTGTGAGAGACCGAGCTGTGTGTTCTGTATGTGGGCTCAGTGTCGAGCTCTGTGAACAGCTGGGAAGCAGGCTGCAGGTGATAGATGAGTCAAGTCCTACGGGGAGACATCAATCATTGATAGACTGATGCATCAGAGAGGAAAAGCAGAGAGAAACAGAAGGAGAGCCAAGACGGAGCAGACAACAAACGCACCCTCTTCCACTGTCAAGCCCTGACTTTATTGAGAATTAAGAGTCATTAGTATCCAGCCCAACCAGACCCATCCCAGCACACATGAATCCTATCAGACATGAGGGGAAAAGAAGGATATGATGTAATACATGACAAGGTCTCAGACAGAAAACATGCTGATTGTCCTGAGACACTCATCATATCCGGAACATAAGAGACAATTCACTCTGCGTATGTTTATAACCTAAAAGATATTTAACTGAAAGCTTTATGAACAAAACAAGGAACTCAAAACAAGATCAGAACTAATTTAAAAAAATACATCATATTTTTTTTCCTGATCAGACACTCACTTTTTTTCCTTATGTTTGATTGATGCAAATGAGAACAGATTATCAAATATGCACTGATTAAAGAGAAAGGAAAAACTTTTAAACACTTTACAGTTTATGTTCAATCTCTTCTGTGGATCAGATAAAAGGCATTTTGAACTTGGAGTGGCTGAAGCTATAAATTGGACTCATATGAGGAATTACCAAAATCATCTTGTCAAAAAAGTCTGATTCACAAGCTTTCTTTAAAAAACAAGCTGAGCAATGTATTCTAAACAAACCTTTGTTTCACAGTGGCATATAACCCCCATCCTCACTTCATTCATTCATTTTTTATTTCTAAAAAATAAAGTGAATTCACTTCAAAACAAAATAACTGTTTTCTTCTGGCACAATAAAATTCCCCTTCACTGAAACTGACTTTTAAAGTTCAACATCTTTAACCTCACATATTCTCACAAATCAAACGCTGATCTTCAAATCGGAGGGAACAACTCATCTTAAATTGCCTCAGTACACCTCTGAGGTAAGAGGATAGTATAAACCCACCGCTGTCTACAATAAAGTCAGGGAGTTGCAACCAATGAGGCCGCTGGGACTTTTTACTTCACTTTAATGACACACTACAGTCAGTCTTTGAGTGTTAAAGTCACTTTGTGGTAACAGGATGTGCTGAAACAGGCTTCTCCTTTGATCCACTAGATGGAAGATAACCTTTGACTGATGGGATTTAATTGATGCAAAAAAGTTAATGAGAGAAACTACGGCACTGGATTGTGCAGTGACACATGAGTCAGGGGCCAGTGTCTCTCTTTAATCACTTTTAATGGATCTGGGTTATGGTTGTGTAAAGTGGTGAGGTTGAGTTCCCCCCCCTCCCCATAATTTGAAGTGCCATCTCTAAGAAATCTTCAGTTTACAAAAATCTGTAGCTATACTAGATTTCTAGAAAAAAAAGAATTCCTATATCTGCACTTTTCTTTGTTATGCTACAAAATAGACCAGGAGCCAAACTTTATTTCACCAAACTTAACCAAAGTGTAGCTTATCACACGTGCACTTTACAAGTACAGTAGCAACTATACGCATGTATAAATCTCACCAAATGTACACTTCATATACTCCTTGGCCTCCCTGATAAGTTCTATTCTAGGGTGCTGGAGAGGAGAATTCGACTGTTAGTAGAACCTCAGATTCAGGAGGAGCAGATTGGTTTTCATCCTGTTCGTGGAACACTGGACCAGCTCCATCGGGTGCTCGAGGGTTCATGGAAGGTCGCCCAACCAATCCACATGTGCTTTGTGGATCAAGAGAAGGTGTTTGACTGTGTCCCTTGTGGTTCCCTGTGTGGGTTTGGGGGGTTGGCTGTCTGCTCCCTGTATGACCACAGCTGGAGCTTGGTTCAGTGAGACCATATGACATTACAAGTCCTGAACATTTCAACTGAACAAAGATCTCCAAGCAGTTCAGGACAAGTTATCTAGACAAAATTCAATGCAAAAACAAGTTCACTATTCGATTAATCTAGTTGATTAGCTTAGCATACTAACATGTGAGGGTTAGATGCCAAACAATTACAAAAACACTAACAATACAAATAAAAATAAAAATCATTAAGACCTCATAGCTGAATTAAACAATATATTATCATGTATCAAACAACTTGCACACTATGAGTTTTTTAAGCCTAAATTAAACTTAATGTTTCAAAACACCCACATCAAAGGAGTTCTGATCACAGTAGCAAAAAAACCACAACTATTTTAGAAGGTTAAAACTAAATCAAATGCTGCTATTAACTAAAGTTATAGTACAGTAAGTACAGAAAGTTTCTTTAGCTTTGTGGTATTCTGGCTTTTGTTTCTTTTGAGTTGTTGGGAATATTTATTTATTTAATCCTTCCTTCCTTCCTTCCTTCCTTCCTTCCTTCCTTCCTTCCTTCCTTCCTTCCTTCCTTCCTTCCTTCCTTCCTTCCTTCCTTCCTTCCTTCCTTCCTTCCTTCCTTCCTTCCTTCCTTCCTTCCTTCTTTCCTTCATTCATTTATACTTTTAGGTTTTCCTGTTGTCTTAATTTGAAGGTCACTGTTTCCTGTTTCTTGTGTTTTGCTTTATTTATCTATAGTTAGTGTTGAACTGTTTAGTTGTGTCTGCCTGAGTTGTTCTTGTGATTATGTTTAGTTAAGATATTTATCTTCTCCCCATTTAGTCTCCTTGCTCCTTTCCCAAGCTGTTCCCATTTAGTAATCACCCATCCTCAGTATAAATACTTATCAGTTTCTTGTCTGTGCATATATCTTCAGCATGTTGCTGCTGTTTCATCTGTTCACATTAGCCTTTTATTGATTAAAAGGCTTATTTTTACTTTACTTGTGAGAACTGTTTCTACATGTGATTGGGTTTTACACCATGACAATGTGAATTTTGGAAATATGTCATTTGGTTTAGACTAGAAATGTGAGAGCGCTACAAATGTTGAATGATCAGATCAAACAGACCAAGTTGCAGCACCCTCATAACAAATAAAACACAAATAACCCTTAGTACAGAAAATCTTGGAGTGAAAATCTGAGGTCAGTGTCCTTTTAGCTTTAAATTTAAGTTTCCATCCTTTCTGTCACGTGCCAGACACTCATTTGTTAGATCAGCTGAAACACCCAAAAATGAATTTGAAGAGAAGAGTTTTCAATAACCTAGTTGGATGCAGGTGTGCGGATTTCCCCTGAGTCAGAGTGTCGACATCAAACAGAACCAGCACCTGTGTGAGCCTCTCACTCCAGGCAACAAAACATTTTCTTTTTTAAGCAGGAGGGAGAATCTCCAAACAGGTGCATGGCTTACATGCTCCCTCTTTCTGGTAAAATCGCCAGATTTATATCACATATAAATCTCATCAGTCACTTTATTGCTAAACATCTTTCTGACAGTCTTGTGTAGATCAGTTAGTCTTCATACCTGATTGTTCCTGTTCAGGATTGTGGGGAGCTGGTGTCTATCTCCAGCAGTCATTGGGCGAGAGGCGGGGTTACACCCTGGACAGGTCTTGATGTGTAGATGAAAACCCAAATGTAAAGTAAGAAGCTGGAAGCAGCAGGCAATAACAACAACAACAACAACAAAAAACCCTCAGGTTTTTTAATGACAAATAATGGGCACAATCCATAGGAAGATAGATCTTTAAATAAATAAAAAAGTAACACATGTGAAGCCCAAACAGCCTCACTGATCTGACCAGGAAATTTTTTAACATGTCCAATTACCCAGGATGAGAGAAGAATGCTGAATTTAACTAAACTTACCGTAAACTATCCCTAACAAAAAGAAACTTCCAGCAGAATTGGGCTTCTGAGTGGCCTTCTGCTTGAGCTGACTGAGGTCAGAGCACAGATTAAGTTACACAGATAGGACACTTGCAGTGTTAGCTGTTACTGCAATGCATTGTGGTTAATTTTGTGTCTCATGAGATTGTCCGTCAATAGTCTCTAAATATGTGCTTTACAATGCAGAACTTGACCGATGGGCAAACATGGTTTTCTGTTGGAGGACCCTTTTCAGGCCCTGGACTGTCTGGCGCTTGGTTGGACAGTATCGGTGCACTGCAGGCTCGCCTTTGGGGCCTGGTGTGAGCATTTGCCCTGGGCTCCGAACCATGGGTAGTAAGACTGATCTGCCCTGTCTGTCCCAGCTGACTGAAACAGCAGAGTACTGCTCTTCTGCCCACAGCCCGGTGGGGGAAGCAGTCCCCAGCTCTACTAGGGTCTCTCCAGAGAGTAAGATTTTTCTCACATCCTGCGGACCAGCGAGTCCAGCTGCTGAGAAACGCACGCAGCGGCCCAGCCCTCACCTGTCTCTGCCTTGCATATGCTTGTCTCAAAGATTAAGCCATGCAAGTCTAAGTATGCATGGACTTTACAGTGAAACTGCAAATGGCTCATTAACCCTATAATGCGCCTTGTATCATATTTGCTACATAGTTTTGATCATTTCTAACATGGTTGCTCCCAGTAAATGATCCACTTGCCTTTTTTTTCAGGTTAAATCATCATTACTATATGGATGAATGCATTATTATTAACTCATTTTTTCAATTACAATTAAAGTGTAAAAACGGCCAATGTAATAAATGTGATACAAAAGATCTATTATAAATAACTTGATATGATATAGCAAAAAACGTTTGTGAATTTTGTTCTAAGGCTTCGTAAATATCTCAGTTCCAAATAATTAGAATTTTCTGGCTATTTTCTAACAAGTTGGGTCTTACAGGGTTAAATCAGTTATGGTTCCTTTGATCTCTCAACCGTAACTTGGATAACTGGTGATTCTAGAGCTAATATATACAAACGAGCGCTGACCTCCAGGGATGTGGCATTTATTAGACCCAAAACTCACATGAGGTCCCTTAGTATGGGGAACTTAGCCATTGTAGAGCTGAAGCTAGGGTGCTGGTACCTACACACTGCTGATCCCCAAAAGACATTGGATCTCTGGCTGTAGATTTTAAGGGACCAAATGGGACAGGGTCTATCCCTGATAATAAGTGGCACTAATCCCTGGAACAAGGTTTGGCTTCGTCAACAAAGAGACATCAAAACCAGACTAAAACTAACACAAAACAAAACAGTCCAAATACATTTGTTGCTGTTAATCATGAACATAAGGACATTATATAACTTTAAGAGTTTTTGATACTATAATGTTCAATTACACACAAAGGTTTGTTTTCTTGTGTGTGTTTTTGGTGTACGTGTGGGGGCTTTGTATGTATCAGCGTATGTAGATTTCCGTCTGTGTGTGCACCAGTGTGTCTAAGCATTGCAGAGGGGATGTCCACAAGAGAGCAGAGTAGCCCCCGCACCCAACAGGAGAGTGCCCCAAGAGCACACAGGCCAAGGAGCTCCAGAACCCAACACACCACTACTGCCCTCCAGCATAGGGCCAGGCCAGGGCTCATTCTTTAGAATGAGCATTCTTTAGAAATGTTGGCCCATATTGATAGGATAGCATCTTACAGTTGATTGAGATTTGTGGGATGCACATCCAGGGCACGAAGCTCCCGTTCCACCACATCCCAAAGATGCTCTATCGGGTTGAGATCTGGTGACTGTGGGGGCCATTGTAGTACAGTGAACTCATTGTCATGTTCAAGAAACCAATTTGAAATGATTCGAGCTTTATGACATGGTGCATTATCCTGCTGGAAGTAGCCATCAGAGGATGGGTACATGGTGATCATGAAGGGATGGACATGATCAGAAGCAATGCTCAGGTAGCCCGTGACATTTAAACAATGCCCAATTGGCACTAGGGGGCTTAAAGTGTGCCAAGAAAACATCCTCCACACCATTACACCACCACCACCAGCCTGCACAGTGGTAACAAGGCATGATGGATCCATGTTCTCATTCTGTTTACACAAAATTCTGACTCTACCATTTGAATGTCTCAACAGAAACCGAGACTCATCAAACCAGGCAACATTTTTCCAGTCTTCAACTGTCCAATTTTGGTGAGCGTGTGTAAATTGTAGCCTCTTTTTCCTATTTGTAATGGAGATGAGTGGTACCCGGTGGGGTCTTCTGCTGTTGTAGCCCATCTGCCTCAAGGTTGTGCATGTTGTGGCTTCACAAATGCTTTGCTGCATTCCTCGGCTGTAATGAGTGGTTATTTCAGTCAAAGTTGCTCTTCTATCAGTTTGAATCAGTCGACCTCTAGCATCAACAAGGCATTGTCTCCCACAGGACTGCCGCATACTGGATGTTTTTCCCTTATCATACCATTCTTTGTAAACCCTAGAAATGGTTGTGCGTGAAAATCCCAGTAACTGAGCAGATTGTGAAATACTCAGACCGGCCCATCTGGCACCAACAAGCATGCCACGCTCAAAATTGCTTAATTCACCTTTTTTTCCCATTCTGACATTCAGTTCGGAGTTCAGGGGATTGTCTTGACCAGGACCACACCCCTAAATGCCTTCAAGCAACTGCCATGTGATTGGTTGATTAGATAATTGCATTAAGGAGAAATTGAACAGGTGTTCCTAATAATCCTTTAGGTGAAGTGTACTTCAAACTCCCCTTGGATGATGGAGCTCCTGACCTTATATTCAAGGTTAAACCTGGCGGCCATCATTTCAGTCACGTATCTGGAATTTTGTTGTTTCAGTCAGGATCCAGATCTCATGATCATAGCGGAGGGTCTGAACATAGAATGACCAGTAAATCCAGAGCTTTGACTTTTGACTCAGCTCCTTCTTCACCACAGCAATGCAAAGAAACACCCTCATTACTGCAGATGAAAGCCTAATCTGTCCATCCATCTCCCACTCCATCCAGCTGTCTCTCATGAACAAGACACCTAGATTCTGAAACTCCAAAACTTGACTTACTTCCAGCCAGACCTCTTATTTTGATTGATTCACACTCAGCTACAAATCACTCTAGTGCACGCCAAAGATCATGGCTCAAAGACACCAACAGAACCACATCATCTGCAAAATGCAGAGATGAGCTCCTGAGGTTTCTAAACCAGATATCATTCTTGTCATGACTGTGTCTAGACCTTCTGTCCATGAACAAACAAACAAACAGGATTGGGGACAAGGGGCAGTCCTGGCAGAGTCCAAAGCCCCAAACCCCTTATAGTGGGAGCACACTCTCTGGTCCCTCTTTCTGAAATTGGGACCACCACCCCAGTCTTCTACTCCACAAGTATTGTCCTGGTCCTCCATCTGATCTCTGCTAAGCAATGTACTCAACTCCCCCTGGACTCTACAGACTCTGTCTCCTCAGAGAGGACATTGTGTCCGGTTCCTTCAACTGCTCAACAGCATCCCCAGTCTGGATCAGCAGTTTGTCACCCAAAGCAAACACAGACCGAGATGGCTCCTACCTTCTTTTCATGAGTCTTTGAACAGTTTGCCAGAACTTCTGCAAAGGCCAATCAAAAGACCAATCAATGATCTCTCCAAATTTCTCCTTCACTTGAGTTTTTGCTTCCACCACAGAAACTGAAGTCCTTCTGGTTTTACCTGTCAACTGCTTCTGGGATCCTCTGAGACAGTCAAGCCCCAAATGCTTCATTTTTCTGCTCGATGACATGAACAAAATTCTAAAGTCACTGAATTATGCTACAACAGTAAAGAACACTCAACAACTTTTAAAAGGTTTGTATTATCTTTGTCTCCTCGAGTCCTGCCAGAGCTTGGATCCATTTCCACCACATTACAGCAGTTTTAAACTGAAACACAGTTTCTTTAGTGGATCGGGTGAAAATAAAATTATTTGATATAATTGATGCATGACAGAAACACTAGCTGAGTCTGTAAGCAGTAAGCAGACACCCAATACTGAGTTTAAGGTGTTCCAAATCAATACTGATCATCTTTGTGAAAGTGTAACATTCTTTTGACGTAACTTTGTTTTCGATTTCTCTGCCATGCTGGAACTTTGTGCGTGTGACAGAGAAAAGATTAAGTACGCTCAATTTACTGTCTTCTTGTTCAGTGGGTTGCAGCAGCACGAGTTAATGTGTTTTGAGTTTTGGGACTGAAGGAGGGAGCAGTAGATCATTTCTACAAGTGTGAGAGACGAGGAGGGAAAACAAAAGTTCAGTAACTGTTTGTTCAAGATTTTATGTTGTTTTTACATATTCAGAACTTTAATTCAGATTAATTTTTCCAGTTGTTGAGATCGATGAATCTTGTTAACTTAAAGTTTATATTTTAAAACCAGATTTCAAGGAGATTCTGTCTAGTTGTTCTGTTATCTAGTTGTTTTTTTCATCACCCACACTCTCAGAAATAGAGGTACGAGACAAGGACATTTTTGTACCTATAGGTAAATTGTTTTAAAATGTTCCCTTAAAAGTACAATTTTGGTCTTTAAAAGGCCAGAAATGCCCCTTAGAGTGTTCAAATTGATATAAAGTACAAATTATGTCCAACAGTCACTGAGCGAGTGGCGGATTTACACCCCAAACAGGTCACCAGTCCATCCAAGGGCCACATAAAGACAAACAATCATTCACACACATTCCTAGGGCCTATCAAGATGGATGTTTTTGGGTTGCAGAAACAGAGAAAACATCCAAACTCCACACAGAAAGGTCCCAGCTGAGAATCTACACCACGACCTTCTGCTGTGAGGCAACGCCACCATGCAGCCTTGACTATGAATCTACTCAGTGTTTGGTGGACTGTCTGTGATTTAATATGGGCCAAGTTGTTTTGGATCACCCACTGTGTTGTCTGTTAGGGGCTGTGGGTCATTAGATTAAGTCAGCTGTGTATGTCTGTACATCTTCTTGACTCTACATCTATCTGTGATAATCTAAAGAAATGATCATACAAACGGAGAAACCAGTGATAGAGGTCTGTATTGTACATATTGCTTGTTGAAGAAAACTGACTGTAAATGTGTTTAGATATGATACATCAGGTAATCAAATCAGGAACATTTTGCAGAAGTTGGTCTTTGAATTAAAGCAACTTCTTAAAATGTAAAAGCTTCTCTGATAGTGTTTAGTTTTTTCCATGACAGCAGAGTATTTCTCGTTATGTAATTAACTATTAAAGAAGTCATTGCTGCTCTTCTGTCTTTTTTTGACAATTTAAAATCTTCAGCTGGAGAATGTTTGTCCTAAAATAGGCACAGAATCATGTCCTGTGGTCTGTGGGGCATGATCTTAACCATTCAGAGGATCCCTCTGTGTTTTTTATTGGTTTCTCCCCTGGGGGGGGAGAAGGACCATGGATATATTAAACACGGGGGCTGAATTTCGAGACACTCTCTGGGGCACTTGCACCACTGTCATGGTTCACACATATCCTCAGAACCGTGTGAACAAAATATATTTTTTTAATTTAAAAGGTGAGAGACAGGTAAAAAAGTTATGAAGCGTTACTATATTTTTTAAACTGTTTTTTTTTTTATAAAAAGAACACTCTTTGTTTTAATGTTTTGAGGATCTTACACAGCAAGCTCTCACGCTTTCAGGGAGTTTGAACAGAAACATGTGAACTCCAGCTGCCCCAACACACCCTGCCTGTAAAAACTCTAAGCTCTGAAAGCCTTGAGTGGGCTGTCACAGGACAGATGAACTAACACTGTTACACCCCAATGAAAGAAACAGAAAAACACTGTCATGTGAAACTGCACTGCCAGGAGTAGGTGGCAAACAAATAAGTGCAGTGTTAAAATTTGCACTCTTTAAAACTAATGAATATCAGGATTTTTCTACATTTATACATTTGACAAGTCTTGTTTTCAATATATATCATGTTTTACAACATTTATTTATTTCTAAACGTTTACAAAAGGAGGAGGAGTTTCCTCATGAAGCTAAACTCTAACATTATCACAGGTTTACACAGATAACGTTAAGGTCTGAGTGACTCAAATTCCTGTTTTGTTCTTTTTATTTTTTCCCAATTTTCAGTAACTTGTTGCACAAGCCTTGCTGATGACATCACTACTGGCTGTATGTGCGTATTCAGAAGAAAATTGTACTTGATTACAGAACAAGTCTCTGCCAGCTGAGGCCAATTCTTTCCCAGATGTATTTTTCCCCTTTAAAAGATTGCCTGTTTCCCATTAATCATTGTGCAACTTGCCTTTCAATGTGAAAAACAAAAGCAGCCATAAACTCTGATCCCATCATGCCGCTCTGTGCAGCATTAGTACTTGATGGTATGTATTATTGATGATCGCACTATGAGAACTGAATTTATGGATCTTATTTTGTCAGATTTGTGGCTGTTTGCTTTCAGATGAGTGTGTGTGTGTGTGTGTGTGTGTGTGTGTGTGTGTGTGTGTGTGTGTGTGTGTGTTTGTATTTCTGACCTCCTGAGGACCCGTTTCCTGACTTTTACTATCTTTCTGGGGTCCGCGGGTTCTTGTGGGGACCGAAGCCTGGTCCCCATGAGGGGGACTCCCCTTTTTAGGGTTAGGGGTTAGGTTTATAGGTATGGTGTGAATAGAGTTTTAGTTAGTCTTAGGGTTAGTTATAGCTCAGTAATGGTTAAGGTTAGTGAAAGGGTTTGGGTTAGGTATAAATCTAGTTACTAAAATCAATGGAAGTCAATGGACGGTCCCCATAAGGATAACAAAACACACTGAACTGTCCTGAGTAATGAAGCAGATGGTAATAACAGTCCAGACAGGCAAAACAGAGAGGAGATGGTTGATGGCTGAGGAGGAGGTGGGTTCTGTTATTAAGTCACCACCCACACAGGTACAACATTACAAAGCCTTTCTGGAAGAGAGAAAAAAAAAAGGTTATGTAATGCACAAAGGCAGGAAGACAATGTTACCTGGAAAAACTGAGTAACATAAAACATTTATTATATTTATTTGGCCAGGACTTTTTCGTGGCCAACATTCTTTCCTTCAAATCTTTTACATGTCAGTCAATAAAATGTGATCTTCCTCAGCTGGCACATTTTTAACCAAACTTTTAATGATACTGACATGTAAAAAATGTACATTCATAGATGGGGTTTTTTTTGTGGGCCTTAGAAAACTCGAGGGCACAGGAGATGATTTTATGCAAAGAGTCACATTTTATCAATGCAGATTGTAGGTGATATTGCAGATTTTTACAGGCTAATTCAAACAGAAAATACCAGATCTGTTTACAGTCATCCTGAGAATGAGCTGATGGTGTCTTACTTTGATCTTCTCTCTAGAGACACTGACACAACTGTTCACACATCAACAGCCTGATTTCATTCAGGAAGCTTAATCGTATGGCTGTGAGTCGCTCTGACACTGATAGATGTGGTTCACATCTTGAACTGTATACTGTATACTGGACTGAGTGCGCCCTCTAGTGTCAGAGATGATTATATCTCTCATTACATCATTTGTAAATTATTCTATCAGTATAAGTCACAGTTCAGAAACTTGTGCTTGATTGATGCTGTTCCAGGATTTCATTTACCATGTTTCTCATTTTTTGACGTGAACTTCACTGCAGAACTTAGAACATTTTTATTAAAAATATATATTACAGTGAACATGTACAAATTAATGAGTATTTATATTCTAAATTGTCAATGTAGGAGCATTTCCCAGAATAGATATCCTATGTAAAAGAAACATCCATGAGCTTTTACAAGATTTTATTTTTCTCAGTCTTTTAGTGTTTGTTGATCATGATAATATGATAATTATCAACTGATTTCTTCATCCTAAGAATCACAAATGATATAATGAGACACAGGAATGTAATGTGTAAACGGAGGCATGCATGTACTTGTCTCAAAACTAAAAATACACCTCAGATCATTTTACAGTTACTGACTGTTGATTACCTTGCTGCTTTTTTTCTGATGTGTTTAGTTGTCTATCTTTATATTTGTTTGTGATTATAGCCTGACATGGAAATATTTATAAAAAATATTTGTTCAATGTTCAATTTACTGCTGTGAACACAGATAAAACAGATAAAAATGCATCAGTTAGATGTTAATCAGGAATAGTCTTTATAAAAAAACTACAGGAGATATGAAGCGCCAATATTCTAAAATATATTTAATATTCTATCTGTTTGACTGCAGATAGGAAACTCTCAATTGGACAGAGATGCTGGATCACAAATAAAGTTAATCTAATGTAAAGTTTTTGGCCTATTTCTCTACAATATGAAAATAAAACCTGCACCACATGACAAAGCCAACAAACTCTCCATCATTTAAAAATGTATTTGTGTTTTTGCGACCTAACAGCATCTGGATGTTTTGACATTTCATCACAACTGTGATCAAAAAGAACAATGTGTGATGTACAAACACCAAGACATCCATGACCCGCTAGTTTGAACCAAAAATTGTGCAAATCTGCCAAGTCTGTTAAAACACAAAGGGGGTTTAATAAAGCTTCAGAACTGGCTCATGAACAGTGGCCAAATACACTTGCTGCCAAATCTTCATATTTAGGTCACCAAACAAAATCTGTTGTTAAAGTGAAATAAATAATGTATTGATCCAACAATGAGAAAAAATGTCAAGCAGAAACTGCTGACCATCGAAAAACCATGATTTTATGACACTTTCAGCATTATTTTCCAGTTATTTTCACTTCATGGTGAGAACACAGCGCCCCCTGTTGGACGTTGTTATTAATACACACATTAACAGTTTCACTTAAAAATCCCCAAAAATATTTTAAATACTAATATAAATCAAAATACTGCAATATATTTTAAAAGTTCAAGTCATTTAAAAATCTCCAAACAAACGGAACTTATACTAACAAACCCGGTAATCTGTGGCGCTGTTAAAAACAATCTGTTTACATGGAGATCTGCATCATTTCACGTTGAATTTGTTGCGGTTAACGTGGTTAAATTGAGTCAGATTTGAGTTGTGTCGTTGAGGAGGAGCCCAGTTGTTTATTCATCACGTCAGCCCCTTCTCTCCCTTCCCTGCCCTCCTTCCTGCTTCACACAACGGGGACCCGCCGCCAACTGCTTTCCCGTTTTCATATCAAACACAGTCACGTCGCCACCATAAACCCATTTTGGAACCAGGTGAGTTCGTTTCATTCTTACATTGTTTTTGTTTTAAAGGTTGTGTCGGAACATGTAGGACTTGTCCGGCCCGGCGAGGTGGAGGAAGAGGAGGAGTGTTTTAACTTATCAAATTCCTCCTGACCAGTCTACAAAATGATATTCGCCTTTTCTGCAGGATCTTTTGATGATTACCGCCTGTATGTTGGACGCAGCTGCCGCTCGGTGCGGCTTTTCTCGTCGTAGCTAACACAAACGCTGCATGTAGGTCAGCAACTACAGTCAAAATGTCGTCTTTTCTCTCTTTTTCCACATTCTCTCCTGCCATAAACAGATGGCGTCGAGAGAGGGGGATGGAGAAAGATGCACGAAACGGCGACACCATGCTACATTATTAGCATGTGTCTAATCGGTACATAAACATAACCGGGTCTTCATGCTGAGACACGGAGGCTGAGATGTCCTGGTTAGGCCTGCCTGCAAGAAACTTTTTACATTCCAACTTGTCACGTATTTCCAGCTCAAGTTTGACTTGTTTTATTTGGTCAGGTTTATTTTTGATATGCTCGCGTGAAGTCATGTTCTTTCACGTGCACCTAAGGTCCAGTCAAGGCTACGATCTGGTCCCAATCCTGAGCACAGCGGATGTTTGGAGCCCACCTGGAGGAAGTACTGCAGTAGATAACCTGAACTCAGCTGCTGCTCAGAGATCAGTGACAGGCCACACAGTTTCCTCCTTTGCGTGACAGGCTGGTTTTGCACATGTCCCCGCAGTGTTGAGCTCCAGCGGGTTATCAGAGTGCTGACCCTTCACACACCTGCATGCAGCTGTGCACTGTGCTCACCAGCTGGCAGCTCTGGGCCTATAGATGTGCTCTATGCAGTTCACTGGGTTGAGGTAATTAAAAAGACCCCCACCCCCCTGCAGTCTTCAGGTCATTTGATAATGGTTGATGGTTATTTAGATGGAAACATCCGAGTGAGTCAGCAGTGCTCATCAGAGTGTCACTGCCTTGCAGAACTCCAGTCATACTGCAGAAAGTGACCCATTTTTATGTAGGTTTAAAAAAACCCTGATTTGTATCGATTATGTTAATGCTTGAGGGAGTTCAGGGCGTCACCCTTCATTATGTGTTCCATCCTCTTTAAGTGTTAAAGTGGATGGGTTCCCAGAGGATCCTGTTTCGTAGGATTTTGGCCTCCTTTTGCCGTCTCATGAGTGTTTCGGTGAAGTCAGCCAGATATTTTCAGACCTTGTGGAGTTTTCTTACAACTCCCAGTTTCAAATAGTGTCTTTTTTCTGTCAGTACGAAGACACTCATGCGTAAACCACTGCAGGTCTTTGTGAACGCACCTTTGATGCTCTGCAACCTTTTCTCAGCTTATTTTCTTTGCTAACTTGTCTCTTCTTTCATATTTGTTTGTTGGTGCTGCATTCAGTGACACTAGACCGATTCCAAATTACCTGAAACACATGCTGTTATGAAATGACTTTATCATGACGACACTTTAACCCCACCAATATTAGAAGTCAATTTATCAGGCTCAGCTGGAATTTCTGTTCTGCAGGATTTAATCCTCGACGTTTAACAGCCTGTTTCTAAAAGAAATTCTTGCCTAGTTTGAGTTATACTGTGAAAAATGAATCGGCTCAAGTTTGGATCAATACTACGTTATTACGCTGCTGCTGCTGCTAGTACACAATCTGTATGCAGCTCAGAGAATCAAAAGCCTTATGGATCATCAGCATCAGCAGTGTGCTGCATCAGGGAAAAATGGAAAACACAGCTTCAAATAAAAGAACAAAATCCTCCAATAACAGTTGATTTTTTCCCAACTAAGATGAATTAAAACAGTCTTTCCTGTTTTCTCTCTCTCTTTCTTTATCAGGATGTTGGGAAGTAGCTGTGGTAAAAGGTTTAGAGGAGCTGGTGATGGTGTCAGCACATTGCGGTGCACGGCTGTGCTGCAGGCAGACAGGCTTAAAAAAATAAAAGAGGCTGGTGTTTCTGAAAGCACAAAGGCCTAATGTGTGGTGCCTGTTGGGTACACTCATTGTGAACAGCATCCAGTTTGCACTGACAGATTGTTTTTACATGCTGTAGAGGTGCTCTACAATGTCAAACCTTAAAAAACACTAAAAACGAGAGATTCAATGTCTATTTAAAAAAAAAAAAACAACCAAATTCAGCCTTGATGCACACTTGAGGTTTTCCTCTGTGCGGCTACATTAATCAACATGCTGGTTTGATTTGCTGAATGGTTTTGGCACACTAACGGTCGAATTCTCTGCAGTTTGCATTACAGCTGTTAATCTAACTGCTGGAACTATGTGGGTGAACGTGAGAGTCAAAAAACAGGTTTGTCAGCTGTTGTTATAACCAGGGTCTCACCACACAGTTTCATCTGAGAAATGGATACGTGTTTGTTAAAAGAGGTGAGCTACATATGCTAAAAATATTATGCCAGACTTATCAGTGCCAGGATGACATTTTTCTCCTAAATATGACTTTAAACCCTTGAGTCACAACAGAAAGGGATTTTGGGGATGAAACTGAGGCTGTTTTCATGTTAATTCTGATATTTTGCAAAAACTATCATTTTGTGCTTCCTCTGCTCCTCATCCACATGCTAGCAAGCGTTTAGGTAAGAAAACAAAAAGATCAAAGCCATGAAACACACAATCATCATCTCAAAATCATTCATTTCTTCCCTGTTTTAAAATCTTCCATCATTGTTGGCGTGCTAGAGTAAAGTTATTCGAAGTTTTCAGTTCCTCAGTTTGGAAATTTGATAAAACTTTCATTAAGCACCAGTCGGTGTTTTTGTATTACACAAAAAAAACCCAGAGCCGTGAGCGTGTCAACACGCCGCTCAGGCACCGCTGTGCCCTGCAGCTGTGCAGAGCTGCTGACGCTTCAGTTGATTTGCTGTTTAAAATAAAGTCGTGCTCATTTTCTGCCAAAAACCCAGACAATATAACAGTAAAATACCTCTAAAGTTTTACCATCAATGCAGAATATTATTCTAAGGCTTAGGCCTGTTTTAAAGAGGGCACTCCAAAGCAGTTTAATGCATGGCTCTAGTATTTAATGCTCATTAAGGGCGACTCATGCTCATCACTTTTTGGTCTGGCAGCCGGTCTGGCTAAATGCGTTCCAGCTTCTTGTAAAGTGGTTACTAGTTATGTAGCGAATCCATTTGGGACTGTCAAATAATTCCAGTGTGAATAAGAAGTTTGTGTTACTGAATGAATGTCGCTGCAGTCAATTGGACATGCTGTTATAGTCTTATTTTCTGTTGGTTTCAGTCTGATTTCATTCTAATTAACTAATAATCTGAGCAGTCGTCTTCCATCTGCTGCACTTACATTCAGTATTATTCAGTATGAAGGTCTCTGAAAGCCTCTCTGTAGTTTCTAACTACCACCTTCGGGATAATGCGGCGAGGTGGCCTAGTTCATGCCCTCTTCAGTGTAATTTTAGCGGTGTGTGTTGTAGTGTGTGTACATTGTGGGTACGTCTCAGTTTCCCACTCTGCCGCTCTGATCCTTTAGAAGGAATCTGTCACCGAAATGAAAGACAGACAAGAAAAGTAGATAAAAATGTTCCAGTTTGATATAAAGATCATATTTCTTCAGGTAGTATTAACATACATTAAAAAAGATTGTAAAACCACTCGAGTTGAAAAGGTAATTGAAAAGCTGTCTTCCATGTTGTGATGTCATCAGGTAAACGTGTCTCATTTTGGTTAGTAAATAAACATGGAGACTGAAAGAGACAGATTTCATAAAAAAAAATTAAGTGATATTTCTGAAGAAGAAAATGAGTTTGGGGTTGTTGGTTTAATATTATTTACTAAATTCTGGTTTATTTTGTGTTTAGAAGCTGGTTGATCTTCCTGATGTTCAGACTCAATCACATTATGAAGAAAACAAACTTTTATTAAAAAGCTGGATCATCTGATCGTTCTCTCTCCGTTTGGGTTCTCACCTGTTCTCTCTGAGCAGAATCTACATACTGTCCTTGACTTCACGCCATGTTCCTGGTCTCTGACGCTCTGTGTGTGTGTGTGTGTGTGTGTGTGTGTGTGTGTGTGTGTGTGTGTGTGTGTGTGTGTGTGTGTGTGTGTGTGTGTGTGTGTGTGTGTGTGTGTGTGTGTGGTCGATGGTGGCGTCTTGTCATGGTTCCACTCCTGTTATTAATGTTATCCTTCTGTGTTGTCTCCGGTCTTTTCTGCACTCCAAACATTGTCTTCAGAGCACTCAGGCAAATTGAAACTCTAATTTTTGTCTTTAATTATCAGTACAACTTTTCAATGTGAGCTGTTCTAATAAGCTAAAACAAACAAATGCCACAAACAGCTGACAAACACGGTGTAAACAAAAGCAGGAAACTTGTGGTTCCACCAATGACGTCACACTACCTGGGTAAAAATGGTGAGAATGGTAACGGTCAGCCAGCGGGCGGTAAATTAGAAACTCGCTGAATTGTGAAATATCACAATTCTTTATTGAAATGTGTGATTAAGGATTCCTAAAGCATAAAAGATTTCTTTTAAGCTTAATATCATGTTTGTTGAAATCCTGTGGGATCAGTGAGCTGGTGAAAGTAAAACCATCCGAGTGTTAGTTTGAGTGTTTTGTTGTTGTTCAGCACTTTGGGTTGATTTTTTTAAATTTTTAAGTAAATGTGTGCAGATTAGTTGTCCTGGAGACCCGGAACAAACATGTTTCAGATGATTTTATGATAAAAGTCGTCCTTTCAGGCTCGTTCATAAAGATTTTCTTGCTTTCAGTTCTAGTAAAGTGGTTCAGAGAAAGATGCAGTTTCATCCTTCAGTTTGGGGTGGGGTTACACCTGGACAAGTCGCACAGCCCCACATACTGTAGATAGATTAACACACACGCATTCACACCAAGGCCCAATGTAGCGTTGTCGAAAACCTGCACATGCAATGGGAGAACATACAAACTCCTCGCAGGAAGTTTGTTTATGGATGTAAATTTGTGTCAGATATTTTAACAAGGCTATATTTGGACAGTAATATCACAAAATCTGGAATTGTTGCTGTCAGATATAATAACTGAGATTTTATTGTACATATTTAGGGCTGTTTATTTTGGTTATAATATGAATTTTTCACATACTGCTATACCAGTGAACAGCTAAAACACCATCCAGAACGTTTGCAGTGGGAACATATTTCTGCAGGGACAGATTTCAATGCTACATGCTAAGACCACATGTGAAAAATAATGTATTGAATGTAGAATGGCACAGAATACTGACCCAACAACTTATTCCAAAAAAAGAGCCTGCTCTTTTTGTCTTGAGATTTTATCCTGTATTCACCGTCACCTGAAATGCGTCTTATTTAATTTCACGTTTATTTTAGTGGAACTGTCTCTGAATACACAAACAGACTTCTAAATATTTATCTAGTATGTTCTGTTGCAACATCATAGAATTGGTTTAGAAACAAAAGTTCTTCAGGATGTTTAGAAGGAAACTTCCTGCCAAATAAATTTTCCTAAACTTCACACATTTCTCACATTTTCAAATAATTCATGTATTTTCACATTGTTTAATCTCATGTACATTTTTTTTTGTTACACATTGTATAAGGTTTGTTTAAAACGTTAGAGACGGTGCAGGTATGAGCAGTAAATAAACATTTTCATAATATACTTTCACACTTTCAAAACAGATAAATACAGTCAGAATATATTGACTGATAACAGGAGGATAAATAGCTTTCACTCATATTCAGTCCATTATACACTAAAAACTGCTTGTTCTTTTCAGATCTTCACTCTAGTGAACATCCTTCACCTCCGGCGTCCTCAGTGTGAGTCACACAGTCTCGTTCTTGTGTGCGAGGGCGCTGTTGTGTAGCAGATCTCTGCAGGTGAAGATGGATCTGCAGATCGATCTCAGATCTCATTCCTGGAGAAGTACAAACTAAGAGAGTTCCAATATCAATACATGCAACATCAATATCACAAAGGACTGCTCGGCCTGCAGTAAACCAAGTTTTGTGCTTTCAAGCTCTTTATCCCAGTAATGTGTGTATGCGTGTTATATCCATGTATATAACATGGAAACATGAGTGAAGAGTTATACAAAGGACAGCATGATGTTGTTTGAAATGGTAAAGGATCAGAATAAAATGGAGGTGTAGCGGATGCATTTACTGGATCAGAATGGCTGATGTTTATGGAGACGTTTAAGAAAATCTCCCAGACTTTATTATGTTCTGTAGTATTTGAAGTAGAGTAGCGTGTCAGAGCTTATTTTCACACTTATGCAGCAATTATGCAGAAAGAGTCGAATGCTCGTCAGAAACAATTTATATAGGTTTTATAATTTAAAGGCAATTATTCCCATATGCTGCTATGTATAAATATTTTATTTTGTAAACGCGTCATACTCAAAAGTTGTATTTATAACCACTAGTAACGTCTTCTCAGAGACATTTGACTTCCCGATCAAGCTTAAGTATAAAGTCAGCATTTTTTTAAAATATATTTTATCCTATTATTTTATTCTTTAAATTATTCTTAAGAACTTTAGGGGAAACTGAACCACGTTTCTCTTTACTGGTTTTCATTGATAATGCAGTTTGACAGATATGCCTGACGTTTGCAGCATGTGTTTCCAAACTGCTGCTGGTGATTTTACACTCCGCTCCAGCTGCTTATATGAGTGTAAACAGAAAGGTAATGTTAAATAATATTGTCTTTTATTTTATGTCTTCAGACTAAAAACACTTGGGGCCTGATTCATGAAACAGGCGCAAACCGCTCAGCGGCTGCAAAATCAAGCAGCAGGTGATATACTAGCAACGTTCAGGTAAAACTGCCTGTTTAACCTGCTGCTAGATGCTCATAATCCTTTTAGCGCTTTTGCTCTTGATTAATTTGCAATGTGGGTGTTTTTGTCAGAAGGCGCAAAATATTGGGAGGAGAGCATGTAAATGAGTGGGAGTTCCAGACGCAGTGTGATTTATCAAAGCTGAAACTGTTTGCGGCTTCTAATTTTGCGCCTATATTTACTACCTTTAATAAGCATGTCTTAAAGGTGGAAAAGAGGAATTTCTAGTAAATTTAGATGTTGAATTTATCTTAAAATCATTTTATCAACTTGTAGCGGTCTTGAACGTACGGTTTCCAAAAGAAAAAGTTATAATATTCATAAATCATAGACCTGTTGGGGCTTGAAATAAAGTAGCCAATAGATAACGAACCTGTTTTGGTATCTATGCATCTATTGGCATGTGCACTACTCGAAAAATGACAAACAGCCATTGAGCTTCTACTTCAGAGCAAAATCCTCTTTACCACCTTCAATTTGGTGCAAAAATTGATGCAGTTATTGTTGCGAGGACACGATGCAGACAGACATCTGGATCATTCCAGCGCACTGCGGCAGTTAGTGCTGCGTCTCCCAGGATAGTTTTTCTGGTGTGTCACAGGTTTTGAATGCGATGTTACGTGGGCAGATACATTAATTTTCCAAACACTTGTGATGCATTACGTTATTTGTGTTACCAATTGCGCAATCAATCTTAGTAGATCACCCGCAAATCAGGAACACGCCCTTGGCGCAAAATTTTTGCCACGCACAGAATTTTGCGCTCTTTACTTGGAATGTTGATAAATCCGGCCCAAAGCTTCTTTTAAACCACCACAGATTTCCAGTACAGCCTGAAGGCCTCAGGTTTCTCATGATTCTGCTCGAATAATGAAGGTTGTTCAAAAAAATCTTTTTGATTGTGATGATTTAGAATATTCTAAATGTTTATTTTTGTTGTAGACGATGGATGTGGCCTTTCAGATTGCACCATGAGGGGAAGGTCATGTTGTTCTTCCGTTTTAATAATGTGTGAGATTTTAACAAAAACTGCATTGCGGGTAGTTCTATCCAGCATATATTGACAAACAATATTTGTTTACATGTTAAACCTTTAAAGGTTGAGCTTTATTACCCAACTGTGTTTGTTTAATTCTGAGAAAATTAGTTCATGGAAGCAGGAAAACGTTGAGCACATCTGCAATCCTTTATTTTTAACTGTGCAGAAACATATGAGTTTTCATGGAATTTAATTTAAACTGGAGTTTTATTGAGGAAAAAGCAGCATTGCTGAGACAGTCAATGTTTTCTTAAAGCTGTAGCTCAACCAGAATGGACTAATCCTCCCTAAAGACCCCAAACTAAAGATCCAGAACCCTTCGCTCCATCATCTGGACTCTGTCATCTGTGTGCAACAATCACACTTTACTTGTTCTTGAATGAGTAACTATCACTTGGATTTTAGACGTGGTCCCATGATGCAGTTGTTCTTTGATGTTTATGGAGGTTTAAAAACCACTGATCTTGTAGTTTTGACAAACAGCTGACCCTAACCTGAGATTATATGCTGACACACAGGAGCTGATGAGATGCTGTTGCCCTCAGTCTTTCAGATTTAACCCAGTGGAATGATTTTGACTTGAATTGACGTTGGATTAGAGGAATTTGTAACAATGGGAGATGGCTGACGAGTATGTAACACGAGTGAAATTATTTACATAGACAGAAAAATGAAGACCAGTTATTATCTGAAACCATCTTCTGCTGATTCAGCCTTACAGTGGGATTATTGTATCACCAGAAATGGAAGTTTTTGATGGTTTTAATAATTAATTCTTCAGCCTGTCAGTTTGCATTTGACTAAACTTTTCGCTGCCTTCTGGGAAACACAGAATAAAATGTCAGAAGAAGTGCCCTGTCATGTACTCTCATGGAAACTCTTGTTTCTTTGTGTTGTGTTTTAGTATCCTTCAGGCTCTGTGCAGACTGGATCGTTGGTGCTCAGTAAGTGGGTTGAGAGGATTTGTTTTTGGTGGTTCTATTCACCTGCTGAACAGTCTTCCTGTTCCAGCCTGTTTTCTGTTGAGTTGTGCTGTTTCAGTTACAAAGTTTCCCTTTTGTCCCTCCTTTCAACAGACACTGAAAACTTTATTCAATTACATAAAACACACATTTTCTATTTTTTCCCAATAATGTCTTTAATGTTGATGATGAATGTTAAAATTCATGCTGTTTGATAACTCTTGATTTTTATTTTGAATCATCAGATTTTAAACAACTTTACTTTTGAGTCAGAATGATCATGTAACAGTGGCGTGATGTTTGCCTGGGACCGGCTGTTACGGGTGTATTTGGGTCCTTGTTAGGCCTGAACCCAACACACAGCTACCAGGTCTTGGATTCCCCCGTCGTTTGTCTTGATCCTGATTATTTAGTTACTTGTGAGAATCGGTCTCAGTCAGGCGGCCCTACCTGCGTATGACTTTGTAAAGTAATGTCAGGTGTTAATTCTGAGCTGGTATAATTATAAAACATACATAAAAATCCAGGAAATGCAGAACAAATTATTTGGGCTCTCTTTAATTCTGATACCAGCTGATGTAAAGAAAATGGATGAGTTTAGGGGAAAAACATTAAAGTTGCATCATGATGCTGATAAAACTCGTTATGTAGCTCCAAGGCTGCAAACAGTGTATTTTGTACTCTGTTTTTGTTTAGTAATGTGTGAATTATATAAAAAAGCAAGGAAAATGTGTTATTAAACTTTACACACTTCAGGTCTCACATCAGTGTGCATTTCATTCAAGAGTTGTAAATGTTTGGCTTGTTTGCCAAGAATCTGGACCTTCTCAGTAACGCCGGGCTCACACTGCATCCGGATCCGGTCCGGTGCGGACCCCGCAGGTATTCCGTTAGATTAAAATCCCTTTAGAAGGCTCACACTAGCTCCGTGCGGTGCGGGTCCGGTTACGGAGGCTGTACGGCACTACGGAAAGAATCCGCAAGGATCAATTTTTTCCGGACGCCGGAGCCACTCCGCGTCAAGTTTGATGAAATCTGACGAACTATACAGGAAGTGTGGCTTGAATATCCGGTGTTTTTTCAAAATAAACGAGTGTACAAACAATTGTAACTTGACTCTTCTTTTTAGACAGCACACGCGCTAATAGGAAATGTAAACATTACATCACACCCGGTGACACAGGGTCCCGAAAGCCTGCAGCACAACACATTTTCACACATTTGCTAAATAATGGACGTGTTCTCGTGTGAAGTCCCGACAAAACGATAACCCACGTGAACTTCTGTTCTCGCGAGTGACGTTTTACGCACCCAGCACCGGAGCTCACCGTACTCCCTATCCGGAGCAGATGTGAGTGGTAGCTTGCGGAAAAACCGCACCGAATCCGGACCGAAGCCGTTCCGGATGCAGTGTGAGCCCGGGGTTAAAGCTCCAATATGGGACCAGAAAGTGACATTAGCACCTTTTAAAGGTAGAGCTGTATGGACCACTTCCTGTTTCACACCTCTTCATTAACTCCATCTGGAACAAGGTTGGATCAACTTATTTAGTAGTTTCACACCTGATGCCGATGCAACAGGAAGACACACCTGACTTGACTGTGCTCAAGATTTTATTTTGAAGTTCTAAGACAAACTAGTAACATTAAACCTTTAACCCGACATGAATCTGGTTTTGTTATCAGATCCAGATGGAAACTGATTTTCTTCATCCTAACTGTTTCTGTCGTCCTCGCGGTGATCATCGGGTTACTTCGTCAGGTAGAAGTGCATTTTGTCGTTGACGTTCTTGCGCTCTGGTTGATCCAACAAGGTTTTGTTTTTCCTCTCCAGCTCTCCCCCTCCTCCCCTCTCTGTTCCTCCTCTCTTCATTTTTATTCTCTCTCCCTCCATGTTACTCTATTTTTCTGGGCTTCCATCATGCTTTACCCATCCCTGTCCTGTCTTTCTCTCTCTGTCTCTTACGTTGCACACTGCCCCTCCCTGTGTCTGTCTCACTCTCACGTCTCGCTCTGTCTCTTCTCTCTCTTTTTCTTTTCTTTTTTTCTGTCTCGCTTTTCGTCTTTCTTCTCTACATCCTCCCCTCCCCCACAACTGCCTCTCATTTTCTCTTTCTCTCTCACTCCTCCATTTTGCTCACTCTCTCCCCCTCCCATCCAGCTCTCTTCATCTCCTCTCCTCCCTCCCCCTTTCAATCCCTCTTTCATTTCATGCAATCATCCGTTCTCTCCCTCCTTCTCTTTGCCTGCTCCATTACGTCCCCATTTTGTCTTTTCCTTTCTCTTTTTCTCTTTTCTCCATGTACTCAATATCTTTGACATTTATGATTCAAACTTTATTAAAAAGCTGTTCATGTTGGTGAAAATGAGCAAACATTATTAGGGCTGAAGTAGTTATTTGTCCAAATAGAAGCTGTTTTCACACAAAGCATTTAGCTCGTTATTCAAGCTGTCCATCCATGGAGACATTTACATCATGTATATTCTTCACATTAACCTAAATGTAATGGTCTTCCTTCTCTAACAATACGACCTTAAACCTGAGATGTGTTCCAGTGTTGCAGGTGCTTTTTTTGTGTATATTCAACAGGTGGCTAATGTATGGGGCTTTGACACAACCCTAGATTAAAGTCATGAACTTGGTGAGTGTGTAAGTTTTTGAATCTCATCTAAGAGTAGAGATGGGATAGTTAATGGATTTGTAATGTTTTACAGATGGAGTGTGATTGATTGGTGGAGTCGTCTTGAACTGATGCAGTTTTGGGATTAAATCTAGAAACGTTAGTTAACTGTCTTTATACGGATAAAATCTGATCAAGTACACTCTGAGATTAGAAGCCTGCTAGGTGGTTTGTTTTTTCAGCTGTGTGTTTATACAATATCAGAAAAGGGTAAAAAAAAAAAGAGTAGTTACTTATGTCTATGAACAGGGGTGCACATAAGTGGTCCGCAGGTCCGCACACACTGTCAAAATATAAAATGCGCACCAGATGAAAAGTTGCAACACGCGTTTGCGTACTTAACATTGGTTTGGCTGAGCTGCGTGAATTTTTAGGTTAATCAGAGGTGGGGTTCATTGTCAAATAAATGAAGAATCCCGTTGACTTCTTTTGTTTGACTGATATGTTTCTCAGCCAGAGCGCCAAAGTTCCAGCTGATCAGCTGATGCTGCGTCTCTCTCTGTCTCTGTGTATCAGTTTGTCAGTGTGACGGATTTTCAGTCAGTCAGATCAGTGCAGCTGACTGCAGGATTCTGCATCGCGTCAAAACTGAAAAAATTCACTGAATAAGACAAATAGACCATCGTGGCACAGACGTGTATAACTACCTTTTTGTGCTATAAAATACAGAAAACCACCTGTTTTAATCAACAGTATCAGCGTATTTGTCTGTGATCCGCGCCATTTTGAATGCGCGCAAAGCACTATGGGATATGCAGTCAATGCCCCATAACTGTCCAGTGTATCTTTTTATCTGACTGCATCACATTACAAACATCCTCATCATTTCAAAACAAAAAACAGTTACAGTAAATGACAGAAGCCCCAACAGCTGACTAATAAATTTCAACACCAAATAGAATAAAGTGAACAATCAAACCTGTAAACAATCCAACCTGAACTCTGAAGGTTTTTTTTTTTACCAGTATTTTTATATTTTACTGGTTTCTCTTGATTTTTTCAACAATTAAAGGATTTTTATTGAAACAAATATAGAGCCAGGTAAAGTAAACAGACTGAATTTGAAGCTTGATGAAACCAAAAACAAAGCAGAGGAGCTCGGAAGAGACATAGCGAGACACATTTAAAAATGTGAGGACCAAGCAACAACCCTAGGTTCTCTTCTGAGAACCAGGCCAAAAATATTATGTGCACCCCTGTCTATGAATGTCTATCTCTTGTTCTACACTTTTTTTAGTGCACTATTTTTCTGCTGTCATTTCTGTTTAGCGGTCTTGTTTCTCTTTAGTACCACCCTCTTTTAGAGAAGTGCTCAGAGGTTCCTCCTGATTCTCTGATAAGATTATTACCTATGGATAGTGGGATCTTCATCTCAAATTGTTCCACAATTTTTAGATGCAGTTTGTTGTAGATTGGTGAACCTTGGTCCATTTTTACATCTGACAAGCTCTGCCTCTCTAAAATGCCTCTTTTAAACTCAGTTATGTCACTGAGATGTTGCTAATTCATCAAACTAGTTGTCAAGTGTTGTTTTAAATTGTGCTAATTAGCCATCAAGCCTTTCGAGATGTTGCTTCCATTAAATTCAAAATGAGCAAATATTTTCTATGAAACGATAAAACGTCTCAGTTTCAACCTTCGATATGTTGTTTGATAAGCAGGTAACAAGTTAATCTGATGTAAATACGTAATTTAAAGGATCACGTGAAACTAAAAAGTTTATTGTAACTTAGCAAGTGGTTGCAGATGACTTGTCAGATCCATGTTCTCCTCATTGCATCAGTTTTCCTTTGTGAAGTGAATTTAAAGTGTAACAAGATACAAATAACAGAATGATTGAGGTAGAAGTTCGGATGCACGGAGACACCTGGTGTGAAGATGACATCATCAGCCTCTAATGAGCTGATCTAAACACTGTGGTCATCAGGAACTGTAATACTGCTGGAGTTGGGCACATTTTACACCCAATTTTATCATGATTTACAAAAAAATTTTACCTATTTATGGTTTTCTAGCTACTTTTCAAGTCACTTAATGATACAACTACACCGTTTCTCTAAAGAAAGAAGTCCTAAAGCAACAAATAACTAAAAATTTATAGCAAATAACATGAACAGATTTTGATCTGTTTTTGAGGTGAAGCAGGGGACAAAGTAGCATATCCCTCCTCGCAACAACACACTAGCTACGTTTACATGCGCCAAATTTCCCCGATCTGATTAAAATCTTGGTTGATCGGAATTCCCAAATCCCTGTTTACATGGACACTAACTGAAATGATCTGATCATGCCATGAGTACACATGCACCAAGCACTCAATCAGATTAAATGAGTTGAGCATGCGCACAGCGAGTTGTCTTTCCGGGGGAATAAAAAAAAGTAAACAAACTCCGTCCTTTCTGCACGTCTTTCCCGCCCCATCGTGTGCTCGAGCTGACTCACGTTTTCCCCAATATGGACCTTCTGCGGGTGATTACCTTTATGTTTGGGTTTTTACTGGTCGCATTAACCAAGCTAGAGGCTGAATACATATTGCTACTGCTCCTCCACCACAGGAGAGGAGAGCAGGATGACAGGATGACTGCACCAGCAGACCACTTCTGTTTACTTCTCGCTATGTTTCCTACTTGGGTCTGCGAAAGCGGAAAGACATCACGCTGAAGTTGTACGCGTGCGCATTGGGCTTTTTTCACCCTTTCTTTCCGAATGGGTGTATACATGCACGTCTATCCGAATGAAGATCGGACAAAACCACCCCTCTCGATCGGAAGTAAATTTCTTTCGGATCAGGCTGCATCGGATCAAAACATTCTGATTGACATGTTTACATGACGTCTTTTTTATCCGATTGGGCGTTTATTCCGATTAAATGTGCCCATGTAAACGTAGCTATTGGTTGGCATGGACGTTCACTCAGGAAATCTGAGACCAGACTTTCTTCTCAAAGCCAAGACAGGAAGGAAACAGCTGTCTAAAGTAACTAATACAGTAACAGTTTACAGAAATATATGATGTCATCAGAATGTTTCACGTTAAATTACAACCATGCCAAACAAATAAGTTAAACATGTTTTTTATAACAACAGAAAATAATTGATAATAATAACTGATACTGTTATTAATTGCTGTTGGGAAATTATTGCTCTGCATTTGACCCATCCATGAGGAGCAGAGGGCAGACATTTTGTACTAGGCGATAAATCAATTAAATTAATTAATTCAAATTTTGTGTTGCGGGCGATTTAAAAAATAAATGGAGTTTTTGCATAGTGGCGCTTTTTGGCTCCCCAGAGTTTCCGTAGCGTTAGTTTTACATGGTTTGCTGCGACAGACGTGCAGCACGATCACTTAAAAATGTCTGTTGTTTGTACATGTTTCATTCCTTAATAAGTAGGGGGAAAATTGGAAAAAATCGGAAATCAAATTTAAAAAAATTTAATCGGAGATTTTATTTTTAAGCCATATCGCCCAGCCCTATTTTGTACTATGAACAGGGGGAAGTTTCATGGTTCAGTATCTTACTGGGACCCAGTATCATACCCTGACCTCCTGAGAGGAGATGAGCTCCTTCCTCATTAGGCTAATACTGAGCTAGTTATGGCAACCTGGAGCAACAGGCACATTAGCGCTAGCGTTAGTATGCTAACAGGTACTCTCATCACAGCCACTGGTAGTTAACTTTAACCTGGGGTAGATCACCAACTCACACTAAATTCATGCTAAAACAAAGACAAAGCTAATAATGAAGCAAATGTCTCTGCACTTACTTTCTTTAATGAATACACAGATGATTAGCATGACGTGATTTAGCTTAGAGTTCGTCACATCTATTACAGTCTAGGTGGAAACGCTCTTTGTTCAGTTTTCTGATGGAGTGATGACTTTGCATTCACTCTGCTTCATGATCTAATATCATTGTATCGCAGAACGCTGGATGCTGCTAATGAGATCGACTGCGTGTTGAATTCTCGTGGGTTGTTCAGATCATTGAAACATTCTCTTCGCTTTCATGTCATGAATTCATCCAGATTGCAGGAGCTACACCAAATCTGACAAACAAACCCATATTTCACCATTTTTTATTATTTATTAAACCTGCTCTCTAGAATTGGAATTTGATTCAAAGCTCTCGCGCTCACTCAGACATTAAACATACTGATGGCTTTAAGTATGATATTCACACCTGTTATTAAAATCTATATGAGTAAGCCCGTATCAGTTACCATATGAATAAAACACTGCTGTGTCTGAGCTGAGGCCGATTGAAAACATCTTGTTTATGAGGGCTGGTTTCATGAGGTCACATCAGCTCGGTGGGAGCTTCTTCACTGTGGCTGAAGGTCAGATTGTGTTCAGACATCCTGACATATCTGAATGTAAGCATGCTTGACCACCTCTTGATGCAGTCAGCATCCAGATGTTTTCATAGTACCGGTATATTGAGAGCGTTCACACTTGTATTTAGCAAATTCCGAATACAACCTAACTACCCAGATCATCCTATAAAACTGTCCTGATTACTGATGTCAGCTGCGGTTCATAACTTTCGATTCCTGGCTCAGAATATTCTGGTTGTTTTCTTGTAAGAGGCTAAAATCTGAGGGGAACGGAGATGTTCGGTCTATGGCTTCTAGTCTGTAAAACACTTTTGCAGAGTCAGGACGTTCTTAAACAGACCTGTTTCATCAGGCTTTTTACACGGTGACGTTGCTGTGTTTTTATAGGTTTCTATATTGTAGAGTGCTTTGTGATTCTTTCACTGTGGAAAACATTTTATGAATAAAGTTTACTTCCTAAAACAAGCTACAGCTTTGCGGTGGGTGGGGGGGGGGCCGTCTCCCCATCCCTCCCGACCTCGTTCTGAAGTCAGGGCCACCCAATCTCTCTCTGTCATGACTGCTGAACTGAACATGCATCACACATGCACCATGTCAATGTTACCATGGTTCCATCATAATCTTGAACTAGGGTTGCCTCAGAAATGTTCAATATGTTTTGTTTTACAAAAACATTTTTTGATGATAATAAAATCTTTAGAGGTCAGTAAACATACACTTCAGTGTATTGCACTGATGCATTCCAAACAATGTTAGATTTTAAGAACCCCTGCTACACAATATGAAGACTACTTCCAGGCAGGTTTTTCAGTTGCCAACTACAGCCACTGATACAGTGAACATTTTTATAGTTTTTTAACACATATAACAGGCTCCATAAACACTATCTGGTGTTATCAAAACACTCAATAATGCCAGTAAACAAAGTTGTTAACCTAACATTTATTGGCAGTTATGAATGCAGCCCTGCTCCATTCATGGGTCAACATTTACCAACACAGCAGGAGATATTACAATAAATAATAAGAGCTTGTGTCTTTCTGCTGCTGCTTCCATGTTGCATCAGTCAGTACATTTCCATGCACATATAAACCAAGCTTTTGGCAGAAATCGAACTAATAGATTAACTCCCTGTTGAAAGCTCAGTCCGAGTTTACATTTCACTCTGAGAAGTGAATTATTGAAAAAAGTGCTCTCACCCAACGCTCCAGTAGGTGGCGATATGTGACTTTTTGTTTGGTATTACTTTTGGTTTGCGTCACACAAAGGACCACCAAGTGAAGCAAATGGAGTAAAAAATGGATTACGACATCTCTGCAGCACAATATATTTGTTACAAACTATACTGTTTGATGCTATTACACATCAGATGCACACAGAGTCTTGTGGCGATCATATTATCATTATTGATTGCAGCTTCTGACCAGTCCAGGGTGTCCCCTGCCTCTCGCCCAAAGATGGGTGGAGACAGGTTTCATTTTGGAGTTTTTACTTATTCAAGCCAGAGTCTGACCCTGAGTGAGAGGACAATGAACCTGATGAACTGAGCCTTCAAACCCTTGTTGATACTGGCGGAGGCTAATGAAACACTCCTTTGAAGTTTTTGGCGCAAAAAAACCCAAACTTTTGCATTACCGTTAAAAATAAAAAGTAACCACGAACTTCGAAGCGGTTCTGATGTTGGGAGACAGTGTAAAGAGATTTGTGGGTTAAAATCCATTGGCATGCAGAGGTCCTGGCCGGTCTCGGTAAACACGTACTTAAGAGCCATGTGCTTGTACAGATACATCATACACCCCGACAATCTATAAATCACATGAAAGCTCTGATTCTCCTCTTTCTGGTGGCATAAACCATTTTGACATGGAACAACCACAGCACTGACACTAAAGCCTTTTTTTACAGAAAAGCAAATACTTCAAGAGTTAACTTTTCCTACCTTTGACAGCTTTCTACATGTCCAGTTACAAATACAATTAATAATACATGTATAATTTCCAGCAAGATGTTGTCTCATTCTGTCCATTACAGTTCCAGGGAATATAATCCAGTAAAATAATCCACAATGCAAGATAGATCCTCAAAGGCAGAAAAGTTTTCCTGACTTGAGATCATCTCCGACAGTCTTTTCATTTATATTGGTCATATCAAGCGTAATGTACTTCCGCCGGAGATAACTAGCTAAAATGGAAATAGCATATTGCATGTGATTTGAGATGAACAAATTACCCTCTTGTTATTAAAAAAGAATTAATAACAACAGAACATTTTGACACTTGTACTTTCAGCATATGGACTACAAACTTGGAGTGAGAAATAAAGATGGTGGATTCACTCTGCCTTTAGCCTGAAGTCCATGACCATGTTTGACATCTCCATGGCCTGTGACGTAATAGTTAAAAAAACATAGTAGATAATAGAGAAAACTGAACAGCTTGAAAAATATGACCAAAACTTTTTACAAAGATATTTCCGCAACACATGGAGTGACAAATTTAAACTTTTTGCGCTCATAGACACTCTAAAACTTCACAAAGCATTTAAGGACTAAAACAATGGCATTTTCATGATATTTCCCCTTTTAAAGTGGTAACAAAAACAAGCACACACACGAGACACACAATTTCTGAAAATGAAATTATATGCTGTTGGGATATTTGTTTCTAAAGACATCAAGAGCAACTCATCCTCAAAACAGATTTTTTTCTGCTAATAAACTGTATTAGTGGGTCTTTACCAATGCAACCTTTCAGTTTCTGGACATTGTTTGAAATTTACAGTGGGGCAAAAAAGTATTTAGTCAGCCACCAATTGTGTAAGTTCTCCCACTTAAAAAGATCAGAGAGGCCTGTAATTTTCATCATAGGTATACCTCAACTATGAGAGACAAAATGAGGAAAAAAAATCCAGAAAATCACATTGTCTGATTTTTAAAGAATTTATTTGCAAATTATGGTGGAAAATAAGTATTTGGTCACCTACAAACAAGTAAGATTTCTGGCTTTCACACACCTGTAACTTCTTTAAGAGGCTCCTCGGTCCTCCACTCGTTACCTGTATTAATGGCACCTGTGTGAACTCGTTATCAGTATAAAAGACACCTGTCCACAACCTCAAACAGTCACGCTCCAAACTCCACTATGGCCAAGACCAAAGAGCTGTCAAAGGACACCAGAAACAAAATTGTAGACCTTCACCAGGCTGGGAAGACTGAATCTGCAATAGGTAAGCAGCTTGGTGTGAAGAAATCAACTGTGGGAGCAATTATTAGAAAATGGAAGACATACAAGACCACTGATAATCTCCCTCGATCTGGGGCTCCACGCAAGATCTCACCCCGTGGGGTCAAAATGATCACAAGAACGGTGAGCAAAAATCCCAGAACCACACGGAGGGACCTAGTGAATGACCTGCAGACAGCTGGGACCAAAGTAACAAAGGCTACCATCAGTAGCACACTACGCCGCCAGGGACTCAAATCCTGCAGTGCCAGACGTGTCCCCCTGCTGAAGCCAGGACACGTCCAGGCCCGTCTGCGGTTTGCTAGAGAGCATTTGGATGATCCAGAAGAGGATTGGGAGAACATCATATGGTCAGATGAAACCAAAATAGAACTTTTTTGGTAGAAACTCAACTTGTCGTGTTTGGAGGGGAAAGAATGCTGAGTTGGATCCAAAGAACACCATACCTACTGTAAAGCATGGGGGTGGAAACATCATGCTTTGGGGCTGTTTTTCTGCAAGGGGACCAGGACGACTGATCCGTGTAAAGGAAAGAATGAATGGGGCCATGTATCGTAAGATTTTGAGTGAAAACCTCCTTCCATCAGCAAGGGCATTGAAAATGAGACGTGGCTGGGTCTTTCAGCATGACAATGATCCCAAACACACCGCCCGGGCAACGAAGGAGTGGCTTCGTAAGAAGCATTTCAAGGTCCTGGAGTGGCCTAGCCAGTCTCCAGATCTCAACCCCATAGAAAATCTCTGGAGGGAGTTGAAAGTCCGTGTTGCCCAGCGTCAGCCCCAAAACATCACTGCTCTAGAGGAGATCTGCATGGAGGAATGGGCCAAAATACCAGCAACAGTGTGTGAAAACCTTGTGAAGACTTACAGAAAACGTTTGACCTCTGTCATTGCCAACAAAGGCTATATAACAAAGTATTGAGATTAACTTTTGTTATTGACCAAATACTTATTTTCCACCATAATTTGCAAATAAATTCTTTAAAAATCAGACAATGTGATTTTCTGGATTTTTTTTCCTCATTTTGTCTCTCATAGTTGAGGTATACCTATGATGAAAATTACAGGCCTCTCTGATCTTTTTAAGTGGGAGAACTTACACAATTGGTGGCTGACTAAATACTTTTTTGCCCCACTGTATGTGTAAACTTGTTAAATTCTACACTTTTTGGTCTAAAAACGTCTTGGTGCTGCCCATAGGGTTGAAAGGTGGCTACTGCATTTGAATTTTGTGATTGGCTGAAAGCGGTTCATGCCTACGTCAGCGTCGTCTCTAAGACACGCCTCCTGGAGGATAAAACCATCTCTCAGACAGACACACTCGCCCCCGCCTGCCTGTTGTCTCCAGCTTCTCACCGAAGCTGCACACAGGGATTTAGAGCAACTGGCTGAAAACTACGACAAACAGAATAACTAATATCAGTAAAATCTGGGCAAAGACTTTATTTTACAGCAGTGATTGTGTGGATGTGATTTGTGCACGTTATATTGCTATTCAGACATTTACTCAGACCCCTCTCAGCAACACGGCGGTAGCTTTAGCATTGTGGCTAACAACAATCAATCGGTAAACTACTCTGAAAACTACGACATAGAAAATAACTATTATCAGTAAAAGAATAATTAAATCAGGGCAAAGACTTCCCTGCTGTGGTTGTGATTATGTGGATGTGATTTATAGACGTTATATTCTCATCATGGTCAGGTTACAAGTCTACAACATGGCAGAGTCACACTGAAGCAAATCTAAACACAGAGAAGTGCTACACTTCAATCACAGCTTAGGCCCGCCTCTTAAAGTGACGTCTACTTAGGCATTTTTCAAAAAAAGCAGTTAGAAGGCAGGAAGATAATTTAGAGCGGGTGAGTTGCTCTTTAAGTCCAGAAAAGTAATAAAAGTAGAGTCTTGAACTAGGGCTGTAACGATACGTATCTCGATACATTGTTCACTATACGATACATTAAAAACTTCTTTGTTTTGCATTTTCAACAAAACAAAACACTCTGGATAATATTTATTTTGCTTTGATACTAAGATAATGGGTCAAAAAAACTCACTCATTCACTTTTACATCCGTTTGTAGTATTTTATTAGCAAAACTAATAAAATTCTTACTTAGAAATATGTAATAAGAGTTATTTAATAAAACTTCATGTATTTTTAATAGTTTCTCATCACAGTAATATATTGCAGATACAAAGCCACTGACTCACTTTCACATCAGTTTGGAGTCTTTTTTTTTAGCGAAAAACTTTTATACAATGTTAGAGCGCATGTTGTTCCACCTTGTGGTGTTCAGTACAACATTTTTACTTTATCGATATTATGGATATTGGACCTCAGGATACGATATTGCTCCCTGTATGGCAATACATCGATAAATCGGTGTATCGTTACAGCCCTTTATAGAACTGATCCTACAGCCCTTTATAGAACTGATCCTTTCTTTTACATTGTTGTTTCAATCAAATGTGATTGTGAGAAAAGCTAAACTTTGATTCTAGGACATCATTGTGTCTTTTAGATTATTCATTCATTTAATTAGTTCTAACTCTGTTTCTAAACCAGATAAAATGTATCTGAACAAATCCACGACAGAGTCAATGTTTCTGTTTAACACACAGTCCTCATGGCATCCTGAATGGCCCTTGTGGGAATAGAGCTGCCTACATGCTTAAACTGAGGAGAACTTTCAACATTAGTGTTTCTGCTCTGACAGCAGCTGCTGCTTCAGATTATTCTGCTGTCAGATTGGAGCAGGACATCATTAAAACAAAATCTAATTATTAAAACACCAGGTAAATGCCACATATGCATATTTGCTCCAAAATGCAGTTAGTTGTATCTGTTCTGTGGGTAGCTGGATACGGCTGATCTGATTGGACTCTGTAGTAATCGGTGTCTATCAGCTCCATCACTGTCTGATTTCTCAACGTCCCTAATTGAGCTGTTGGTTCTCTAGTTGACAAATGAACTAAAAACACATGAAAGTTCTTCACACAAGAATCCTTGAGGTTTCTAATGTGTCAGTCAACAGCAGACTGTGTGTGTGTGTGTGTGTGTGTGTGTGTGTGTGTGTGTGTGTGTGTGTGTGTGTGTGTGTGTGTGTGTGTGTGTGTGTGAGACAAGCAGTACTTGATGTAACATTAAGTGAGGAAAAATAGCTTTGATGTCTCATTTGACTCCCATTTTGTCCCTTTCTTCCCTTCATCCATCTCTCTTATTCTTTTACTGCATTCTTCTCCCATCCCCCCCTTTCTGTATCTCTTTTGCTCATTCTGTCTCCCCCCTCCCCTCCCCTTCTTTTTTTTCTTGAGTATTCTCTCCATCCACTCTCTCCCTACCATTTGCTACTCTCCTTGTCAGTCACCTTCCATCTCTTCTCTCCTCGCCTAACCCCGTGACACACGTGCATCTGAGTGTGTGCAGTCGAAACAACCTCGCAGCACTTTTTTTTTCCTTATAAACCTCACTTGATAAATGAGTGGATGATAAGGAGAGGAGACGCAGAGAGATGGAGCTGCAGAGATGAAAAGCAGAATAAAAGGACAGGGCAGTAGATGGAGGGAGACGGACGGGGAACGGCAGAAACAAAGAGCTGGAGGAGAGACGTGAAGCAGACTTCGGGCTCATTTCAGACTCATTTTATTTTTGTTTGTGTGTGTCGGGATATTTTGGGACTTTGTGGTCACGTTTATCACTAGATAATCAACTAGGCTGGTGCGATCAGTGGTGCTGATGAGCTGAGTGTTTGTTTTCATACCTGCTCGGTCACATGCTGTTCCATGCTGGAAGAACTTTAGTTTTTGTTGGGTTTGTGCTGGTGTGACCAGAGTCACTACCAAAACTGCTAAGGAAGAAGAAGGAAGGAGGAGGGAGGCATTAGTCCCGCCTCCCTCCTTCATGTCTCACGTATAAATAAGGGGTAAACGAAGCCCATTCTCTCTCTCAACACTGAAGAATGAGATCGTTAAAGCACCTGAAGCCTCACAGCAGGAGGAGCGTGGTGAGTTCAATGTCTCGCAGCTTTAGTTTACTGAATACCGGTAGTTTGATTCTCTTTCATCCTGAAGTTCATGTTAGTGAATTCTGTATTTGTCCCAAATCGAGGTTTGTTTCTGACATCTAAACTCTTTCTGTGGATTTTTTTGGTTTCAGCTCATGTTTTGGTGATTTCTTCTGTCTCCAGGTTATTCATCGCCTCTCCCTCCTTCTCTTCTGTCTACATTGCCTTCTTTCTTCCTCCTGCTCTCATTTGGCTACTGCTTCTTTCTCTCCCTTTTCCACTCACCCACTCTCTCTTTCCTTCTCTAATATCTCTCTCAGGTGCCCCTCCTCCCTCCCCCTTTCTTCTTATCTGTCCTCACTTTTTCTATCTCTCCATCTTTTATTTTTCTCTCCTTCTTTAAACTGTTTACTGCTTTAACCCTAATCCAAGATTTTTTTCCTCTTTTTTCCACCCTCTCCTTTTCCATTCTTTCCCCAATCTTTAATCTTGTCCTGCACTTGAATGTATGTGGAGATCAGTTGGCCATCTAATCCTCCCTTAACACTCACACCAGCCTTACTTGGTTAGCACGCTGGATTAGGATGCTGTGTTTTATATTTCCTGTGTCTTGGTCACCAGGTCTCACCTGGACATCCTTCATTATGTCTTCAGAGTTGTTTTCTGCATCTTTTGCAGAGAATAAATAAAATAATCTCTGTTTTATTTGTTTTTCTTGATAGCAGCAACAAAAATACCGATGAGATGAAAAGTCTGCAATTGCTTTTTTCCTTGATCATCTCACTTTTAATTAAGGATGTTGTAGGAGGAAGGATTATGTGCAATAGTTTTACTGTTGCCCATCAAAAAATTATTGTGTCTGTTTCAATAGGAAAAAAAAACATTGGGTTTTTTACATTTATAAGTTAAAATATTCTCGACTAGCAGGTTGGAGCGTCCTTTAGATTTCTTCACTTGTAAAATAGGACAAAACAAGTAAAAAGACCTTAAACAGACATTTCAATGTGTTATACCTGATAAAACATCAAAATAATCTGCTGATTATTTATAATGTGGCTGAAATCGTGACTGTTGACCCATATTTTTTCCTCTCTGTTCCAGGAGGAGGCGAGCCGGCGCCTGGGTAGATGTGAGCCCAAGGTAATGGCCAGACTGGTGGACATAAGCACACAGACAGATCCCGTCGTTGTGCTGTCCTTGGCCCAGGCCGCCGTGCTAGGTCTCATTTCCCAGAATGAGGTGTTTGGAGCTACCATCGCACCCAACGGCTTTTACACCGGTGAACCCAAAGAGTCCCCTGCGCCCCCAGTAGACGGAGTTGACTACGAGTACGCAGACCAGCTTATCGGAGCTAACGGAGATTACTTAGGAGACAACTTGGGAGAAGACGGCCAGATGCAACCCAGCTGCAGTCAGAGAAGGTGGCAGCAGGGGCCGCCTCAACACACGGACGGGAAAATGATTGTCCCTGATCGTCATGGCCTTCAAGGCCCTGATGCGACCCTCTCACATGTGAAAGGGGAAGGGGTGACCTCTACAATGTCCTCCTGTGTCCACATGCTGAACAATATGGCTCCCAGAGGTGGTTTGGTTCAGGTTGATCCAGCTACTCTCAGAGTCCCCAACAAGAACTGTGCAGAGTGTGAGCGTGAAACGACGAGCCAGCAGCAAGCCAACGCACATGTCCATCCTCCTCCAGCCCAGGTGGCCCACAGAGGAGCAGATCAGGGCCACAGAGGACTTCAGGCCCAGCGCCCTATGGGGGCCCATGGACGAGGTGGTAGAGAGGATGAAGAGGATGTAGGACACCAGGAGAATGCTATGATGAAGCCCACGCAGCAGGAAGAAGCTATCAGCAGCTACTTCCAGACCAGTGAAGTGGGCAGCTACGACTCTACAGAAATGGGGATGGGTGGTGAGTACGAAGACGGCAGCCAGAGCATGATGTGGACAGACGGGAGCGGTGGAGCGCAGCACCAGCAGCCCCCACACCCTCAGCCCCCTCGTCGACATGGCGGTCGCAGAGTAGACCGGCTTGACATCAACATCCAGATCGATGAGTCTTACTGCGTAGATGTGGGAGATGGTTTGAAGCGCTGGAAGTGTCGCATGTGTGATAAATCGTACACGTCCAAGTACAACCTGGTCACACACATCCTGGGTCACAACGGAATTAAACCACACGCCTGTCCACACTGCGGGAAGCTCTTCAAGCAGCCCAGTCACCTTCAAACCCACCTGCTTACCCACCAAGGAACGCGGCCCCACAAGTGCACCGTCTGCAAGAAGGGCTTCACCCAGACCAGCCACCTGAAGCGGCACATGCTCCAACACACCGACGTCAAGCCGTACAGCTGCCGTTTCTGCCGTCGCGGCTTCGCCTACCCGAGTGAGCTGCGAGCACATGAGGTGAAGCACGAGCGGGGTCGCTGCCATGTCTGCTCGCAGTGCGGCATGGAGTTCCCAACCTACGCCCACCTCAAACGCCACCAAACTAGCCACCAGGGTCCCCACACCTTCCAGTGCACCGAGTGCAACAAGTCTTTTGCGTATCGAAGTCAGCTTCAGAATCACCTCCTGAAGCACCAGAGCCCGAGACCATACACCTGCTCTCAGTGCGGCCTGGAGTTCGTGCAGCTCCACCACCTTCGTCAGCACTCGCTAACTCATAAGGTATGAATACCTTCACTTCCACAGACATCCTGATACTTCAAACATTGTGAAAGTACTGTTGAAAAGTTTTAAACCAACACTTGTGTAGTTTTTTTATGAAAGGAGTCATTGGGAGCAGCAGTTTTCCAGGATTTGGGCTTTTCCAACCTGTATTTTGTCTAGATAACAATCAGTGCCTGTTCAGAAACTTTAAATCATTTTAAAACTGCAGTTTGTTTTTACTCAGATTATATTTGTCTGAATTAGAAATATTGTTGCGTGTGACAAAAAGGCACAAAAATTGGAAATCTGTAAAGGGGCAAATACTTTTTCCACAGCACTGTATAATTTATTGATCAGCATGTTTAGAGATTCTACAAAAAAAAACTGAGAAAAATGAGGGCTGACTAAAAACTGTATCAGAATTCTGTTGAGGTTCATTTTTCTTTTGTAAAAGAGCAATATAGTGGAAAGTGGAACTAACCAGATACAGCGATGTAATGGGGGGGGGGGCTCCACTTTTACATAAACCAATTTGTACTTAAAAATAATTAATAAAATAACGGTTAATGTTAACACATAAATAAAATAAATCATTTCTGAGCAGCACAAAAAAACACGAGCTTTACTTCAGCAGGTTTTATGAGAATCTTTAGACAGTTTAAGTCTGATGATAGTTAATTACTCACTATTTACCAGATTCAGACTTTTTCCTTAGGACATCATCTAAAAAATGGGTTGTACTCTTTATGAATTCATTATTCTACAAGCTTTAGAAAAGCAGATAAGCAGAACAAATTTGTCTCGATTGGTAGTTATTTTAAAGATTTTTCAGTCAGTCTTCATCTTCATGCAGTTTTCATCCGACTCCTCGTCTGATTAAAGTCTCATCTAAGTTCCTCTGCGGGTGATACAGACACAAACAGCATGCTGTCTGTCGTTTTGTTGGTGTGTTCTGGATGATTCCTTGTGATTTTATTAATCACTTTGTCAACAAAACAGAATTTATTTGATTCTACAGATAGTTAAAACACAGATGAACAGAAACATCTGGATGAAACTGTATTAGTAAGAGTTACTGTGTTTATCATTACTGAGGAGAAAGCAGAGCGAGTTGATCCTTTCAGTGAAGGGTGGGGGGGTTCTCTGTTGTTGTTTGTTTTTGTCTGTTTACTGCTCCCCCTGGTGGACAACAGCTGAACAACAGCCTGTTTGTTGGCTTCATAGTGAGCAGATGGACAGTCTGCCAGAGTGATCTGCTCATACACACACTGTCTCTCACTAACAACCATCACAGTATAGATTCACTCCCATCCAGTCTCATTTCTTCTTCCTGCTGACGGTGACGACAGAGTAAAGAGGATGAAGCATCAGAACGTTCATTGAGATGAACTTCAGGGTTGTAGTGAATCGTCTCCTTTTATGTGCTGGTTCTGGATGTCTACATGTCCTCATAAGCTGCCTGTTAACAAACATACATTTTAACCTGTCGCGTTTCTTCAGACTTTAAAGATGAGACTTAACAAAACAACTGACAAACACTGTGTAAAAAAAGGAAGGAAAGTCATGTGGTTCAGATATTTTTCAAGCTTTAATATCATGTATTTTGTGAGATACTCTTCAATCAGTCCCTTCTGTTTTGAATTTATACTCATATGAACATTAGCAGCAGCCTCGTCGTGTTCCAGTGACTGACTCATGTCCTCCATCCTGTAGGGGATGAAAGGCCACAAGTGTGAAGTGTGTTCCCGTGAGTTCACCCTGTCCGCCAACCTCAAGAGGCACATGCTCATCCACAACAGCGTCCGACCCTTCCAGTGTCACGTCTGCTTCAAGAGCTTCATCCAGAAGCAGACGCTCAAGACCCACATGATCGTCCACCTGCCTGTGAAGCCGTTCAAGTGCAAGGTGAGTGTTTCAGCCCTTGCAGAACATCTCCACCACTCAGCTAACAGCTGTGTATCAATGTTATATTTGTATAAATATTCATCTTTTTAAGAAGTTGAAGTTTTTTTTTTTTATGGATTAGGTCTGTGGGAAGTCTTTCAACAGAATGTACAACCTGCTGGGACACATGCACCTCCATGCTGGTAACAAGCCCTTTAAGTGTCCTTACTGCACCAGTAAGTTCAACCTGAAAGGAAACCTCAGCAGGCACATGAAGGTTAAACATGGGATGGACGTCTCACCTGAGGGACAAGGTGAGGAGTCGCTGGGAATTAAAGGGTTATTTAAAGCAGTACTTAGGAGCTTTCAGTTTAGGTTTATTTTGGCGGCGCCACTGGACAAAAGCGGTATTATTTTACGTGAACGAAGCCTGCATTTCCCATGAGCACCAGCACGTAGCGTCGTAAAATCCAGATACCCCGTCCGCCAGCAGTTGGATTGAACTACATTACATTTCGGTTTCCAGTGGCTGAGTGAATGAACTGTCAACCTGGTGGCCAGTTATTACTTCCATGCAAATTTCCGAAAGCTGGCATTAGCATTTTGATTTGAGAATAGAAAGATACTTACTAGTCCAGCAGGAACAGAGCCACGGCAGCATCAGTCGGAAATCCCTCCTCGACTTTGAGCTCACGCCAGCGAGTGAAAGCCGGGCCTATGTTGATTCTTGACTGTCCTTTTATCCGGTTACTCTCCCTTTTTCTATTTTTTGTCTCCTCAGACAAAACTTTTCATTTTTTCGGGGCTTCTGCCATGTTAGCTGCAGTTGCGCGTAACAGGTCGCATCGAGTTCCGTGTTTATGACAAATGGGGAAAGGGGAAGTGACGTATGCCGAAAAGCAGCCTATCCATTCGTAGTTTTTTGTGTGGCAGGGTTCCCACCATCCTCCTCAAAGTTGTTTAGTGCCAGTGAAAGCGATACAGACCCCCTCAAGCCATGACAGAGGTGTCATTCAACTTGTTGTAAGTTGCCATATAATCACAGAAGTTATGAAACTATTTCATGAAGGTTGAAAAGTTACTTAGTGTTGGTTTAATGTGGATCTTTTCTGAACAGCACCAGACTGCAGGTTAATACGACACATGAGCATTTCTCTCAGTTTTCAACTTGATGTTTTTATTTTTCAGACCAGCTTAAAAGAAGTTATTTCCTCAGTCAGCTTGTGGAATGAAACATTCGTCATGCTGCTTCAGACTGAGCAGAAATCACAGGGTTTCCATACAGTCTGGAAACATATTCCATTTATGTGCCATAGTTTCCAGGTCTGGAGCGGTTTGGAACATCAGAATATGGTGTAGAAAAACATGGAAGTTTCCAGAGTCTTTTCTGTTCCATGTTTCTAAACTAGGAAGCAGTGGGTGAGCGCAGCCCCCACCCCCACCCCACCCCCCACCCAGCAGCTTATTTACCCATGAGATTTCATTGTCCCACTCAGTTCCACTCAGCATTTTGATATCATCATTAATTCAACAGATATTATAAAACAACATACTTCTGTAATGATGGTTTTTACTCCTGGAAACTAATTGAATCGACCTCGTGCCTGTTTCTAACCTGCACCCAAAATTACATCCACATCCCTTCACAGCTTTTCAAGTTATTCTGTGGCAAAACATAAAAACCATCATTTGTATAAAGAAATAACTCAAACATGCAGAGTATGTTCAAAAATCTCGGTTCCTCCTACAGCGCTGAGCTGCAGCTCCGTGTGAACCCATCCAACTCCCAAAAAACGACATTTATTTTCAATGACTACTAGATGTCGATCTGTAGTTTCCGACCTTAAAGAATGTGTTGATTTTTACTTATTTTAATTATTAACATAATTTTATAGAATATCTAGTTTACTAAAAGACTTAAACTGCATGATTTAAAATTGACATGTTAGAAAAAGTTCAGAGTTTGCTGCATACGTCTGGTTTCTCTGTGTTAATGTGATTTAGAAGATTCAGATAATAACAAAAATCAAAAATGACATTTCCTGTAAAGTTACAGATTCACCAATAATTTTTGTACCTACAGTGGGGCAAAAAAGTATTTAGTCAGCCACCAATTGTGTAAGTTCTCCCACTTAAAAAGATCAGAGAGGCCTGTAATTTTCATCATAGGTATACCTCAACTATGAGAGACAAAATGAGGAAAAAAAATCCAGAAAATCACATTGTCTGATTTTTAAAGAATTTATTTGCAAATTATGGTGGAAAATAAGTATTTGGTCAATAACAAAAGTTAATCTCAATACTTTGTTATATAGCCTTTGTTGGCAATGACAGAGGTCAAACGTTTTCTGTAAGTCTTCACAAGGTTTTCACACACTGTTGCTGGTATTTTGGCCCATTCCTCCATGCAGATCTCCTCTAAAGCAGTGATGTTTTGGGGCTGACGCTGGGCAACATGGACTTTCAACTCCCTCCAGAGATTTTCTATGGGGTTGAGATCTGGAGACTGGCTAGGCCACTCCAGGACCTTGAAATGCTTCTTACGAAGCCACTCCTTCGTTGCCCGGGCGGTGTGTTTGGGATCATTGTCATGCTGAAAGACCCAGCCACGTCTCATTTTCAATGCCCTTGCTGATGGAAGGAGGTTTTCACTCAAAATCTTACGATACATGGCCCCATTCATTCTTTCCTTTACACGGATCAGTCGTCCTGGTCCCCTTGCAGAAAAACAGCCCCAAAGCATGATGTTTCCACCCCCATGCTTTACAGTAGGTATGGTGTTCTTTGGATCCAACTCAGCATTCTTTCCCCTCCAAACACGACAAGTTGAGTTTCTACCAAAAAGTTCTATTTTGGTTTCATCTGACTATATGATGTTCTCCCAATCGTCTTCTGGATCATCCAAATGCTCTCTAGCAAACCGCAGACGGGCCTGGACGTGTCCTGGCTTCAGCAGGGGGACACGTCTGGCACTGCAGGATTTGAGTCCCTGGCGGCGTAGTGTGCTACTGATGGTAGCCTTTGTTACTTTGGTCCCAGCTGTCTGCAGGTCATTCACTAGGTCCCTCCGTGTGGTTCTGGGATTTTTGCTCACCGTTCTTGTGATCATTTTGACCCCACGGGGTGAGATCTTGCGTGGAGCCCCAGATCGAGGGAGATTATCAGTGGTCTTGTATGTCTTCCATTTTCTAATAATTGCTCCCACAGTTGATTTCTTCACACCAAGCTGCTTACCTATTGCAGATTCAGTCTTCCCAGCCTGGTGAAGGTCTACAATTTTGTTTCTGGTGTCCTTTGACAGCTCTTTGGTCTTGGCCATAGTGGAGTTTGGAGCGTGACTGTTTGAGGTTGTGGACAGGTGTCTTTTATACTGATAACGAGTTCACACAGGTGCCATTAATACAGGTAATGAGTGGAGGACCGAGGAGCCTCTTAAAGAAGTTACAGGTCTGTGAAAGCCAGAAATCTTACTTGTTTGTAGGTGACCAAATACTTATTTTCCACCATAATTTGCAAAAAAATTCTTTAAAAATCAGACAATGTGATTTTCTGGATTTTTTTTCCTCATTTTGTCTCTCATAGTTGAGGTATACCTATGATGAAAATTACAGGCCTCTCTGATCTTTTTAAGTGGGAGAACTTACACAATTGGTGGTTGACTAAATACTTTTTTGCCCCACTGTATATGAAAAATGACTCGAAACAGATGAAACAAATCTGAGTATTATAGTCTGGAAATGAATCAGTGACAGCTGAGCCCAGAACTTTTAGAAGCATTTATATTTGAGTTATTTAAATCCCTAAAGCTGTGTCGAATAATCTCGTCTCTAACGTGATGACTTCAAGACAAGAATTCTATTCTGTAAAACATCTTTTCTATTTTCTAGAAGTTCTTCCTGAAATGGAGAGCCAGACCGAGTATGAAGGCCAGAACTTCAGCTTCACGTCACCAGACAGTATGGACAACAGCGGCTCCCAAAACCTCACAAAACTCACCACAGCCAACATGGAGGACATGGAGGAGTACTACAACTTTGGAAAGGAGACAAGCAGCTACACCACACCATGAGTGTTGATGGACCAGCAGTGAAGCTCTTTTTTTCCTTCTTCTTTCTTTTGAAGGTTTTTGAGAAATAGCAGACTTACTTTGGAGGCTTGGAGGGACCATGTGTGGGGGAAAGGGGTTCTCTCCTGGTTTCGGTCTCCTTCCAGAAGAACCAGAACTGATGGACGACGATGAGTCCAGGAAGGAGACAACATCTATAGTAGAGACACTAAAAAAGACTGAGTGAAAGACTCTCGGATGGACCGCCACGTCTGTATGTGTGTGTCAGGAAACACGTTCCAGAGCCATCAGTTCCATTCCATGTGATAGAATATTATCATCTTCCTTCACAGCCAGTGTGTTTCCATTTATTTTTCCAGCTAGAACCATGAGCTTCCACCTGTTGGCTCGTTACTCGCTGTATATTAATGAAAATCACATTTTCACTGGTGTGAACGCTCCAGATTGTGACACCCAGTCACTGACGAGCTGTTTATGTTAACGATCTGAAAGCGTTTCCTTTCACCAGCAGAGCTCTTTTTACCAAGTTTTCTACTTTCCCGTGCTGGTTGTAGCCTGAAGACATGACCTGGAGTTTGAAGCTCGTTCACTGTACAGAGGATTCTGGGACACGCCACATCATTCATCACTTTGATTTCACACGGCGTAGCTTTGCCTTCACGCTCTATCCCGTGTAGTGAATATACAGTGGTGGGAAAAAGTGTTCGCCGCTTCATGATTTTTTCTTCTGTATGTTTGTCACATGTAAATGTTTCAGATCATCAAACAAACGGAAGTATCAGACTCAGTTTAAAATCCACTTTACTTGGAGTTGATAAACAATTTACACGTGACAAAGGAAGAAATCATGAAGGGGGCAAATACTTTTTCACACCTCTGCATCACTTTAGTTTCTGAATCACTGAGTGAACAGTACGAAGCACTTTTTTTAAGAAAAAAAAAGAAGAAACTGTTTTTGTTTCCTGTGAACTGGGGAGGAGAGACTGTAGACTCTTCAATAATCGCAATATTATTAAACTATATAATGAAACAACACGCGTGATCTCCCAGTAGGTTTTGTAACGGCACATGTTTCCCAGCTGTCGGCTGTTTTAAAGAAGAAGCAGTTTTTTTTTCTGAGAGTCGGCAGTTTGGGGTTTTTTCTTTGTGGTTTCAGCACAACTAATACTGAGGCTTCATTTTTTATTTAGCTGTTTTAAATTCTAAACCTGAAAGGAGAAAACGGGGATAAATAAATGTTCATCTTCAACATACTAACCTGATTCAGACAGAAAACCTTCAGATTTAGTTGTTTTTTCATTTCATAAGGGTTCTGTAGTGAAGTTGATGAATTTGGTTGTTTTAAGTTGTCAAAAGAAACTAAAATGTCTTGAAAGCTGGACAGATTGACGTGAGATTTAGTAAAGGATTTTCTTCCCTTCAAGATTAAAAGTACTGAATCTTTTTTTGGGAGGAATCTTGGCTCAATAAGATTCCTGTGCTTTGGTTTGGCAACTAAAAGCAAAGTGTTTAGCCTTATTCTGTTAAAATGTTTGAATGCTGGTGTCCAACTTCTCCACAGATTGGTCAACGAGCTCATGGATGCTTTCTGTTTGCGAAGGATTGTACGTTACTTCCATATGAAGCATTTTTCAGGATGAGGCGGGTCAGTTTCCTTCAGAAATATTTCTGATATTAGGTGGGTAAGAGTTCCAGTAGAACGTTCTTCTCGGAGGATATTAAAACATGCAGGAAGAAGGTAATCTAAATGCTAATTTCTGGTCATTTTTGATTGAGGCGCAGTGCTAATTTCTTTTGACATTTTAGCTGAATAATAGAATAAGAGCGGGAGACAATCCTTTTCTCTGTCCAGCAGAAGATTGTTAAGGTGTTTGAGTTCTATATGGCTGTAAAAACAACCAGAGAAACGAGTCAGTGTTAGAACATCTGGATCCTCCAGTCTGCCTGGGAGCGACGGCGTCTATGTTCAGAACTCATAAGTAACTCCATGTTTCAGATCGTGTCTGCTAGAAACGTTACAAACTGATTCAGTCACCAGTAATCTGCTAGTAAAATGTAAAACATTAACACGGAGTACGTTAGAGAACAACCTGGAGGTCTGACCTCTGTAATGTTGACATCTGCTGTGCAAACACAGACATAGCGCCCCCTGCTGGTGGGCATGCAGACAAGCTGCACTGGACGGGTTAGATTAACCCCATAAATAATGACCAGGCTTAAAAAAGACAACAACACATTCTGTCATTTACAAACTAACTATATATATTTTTATATATCCACAATGACCTTTCATACCAGTTCTAATAAGTACCTCAAATATAAAATCACATCTGAAATCACTATTATAAGTTAGCATTAGCAATAATAAGAATTTGTACAGTTTGGTCATTTAATTTGTGCAATATAAAAATGTTAAGAGGATTATTGGTCCTAAAATACAAAATGTGTTTCCATTAAAAAAGATTTCATACAGATAAAAGTTAAAAATTAGGTTTTTTAAACAAGAACTGAGAAGTTGTTGTTATGACTGACTTCATTTGCTGAGAGCTTCGTCCAGGTTGGATTTGATGGCATCCAGGAAGTCTGTTGTGTTGACGTAGTGTTTGTTCAGCTTGACACTGCAGGATCACAGAGCAACAATTACAAAATAATGAAATAATGTTCTCAAACACACACGTAGAGGAAAAGTATTTAAACTCACTTGGCCAAGCCGTGAACACATCCTGCGAGGTCTTTGGTCATCACGCCGCTTTCCACAGTTTCCACACAGACTTTTTCTAAAGTATGACAAAACCTAGAGAGAAAGTAATCAGCCTGATGAAGATCCTGATGTATAATTACATAAAACATGCTTTTAAAAAGGATGACTTACTTTATTAGGTCAGTATTTCCGTCCAGTTTTCCCCGGTGCTCGAGTCCTCTGGTCCAGGCAAAGATACTTGCAATGGGGTTGGTGCTGGTCGGTTTGCCCTACAAATCAAGGATGCAGTGAGTTTTTAAAACAACCTACGACTCTGATCTGAATCAGGGTTTGAAAAGATCACAGTTCAGCTTTCTACCCAGATCAGTTTTCAGGACCACCATCGTCCTGGATCTCTTACTATTTGGTGTTCACGGTAGTGCCTGGTGACGGTGCCGTGAGCGGCCTCGGCTTCAATAGTCTTCCCATCGGGACACACCAGTACAGACGTCATGAGACCCAGAGAGCCGAAACCTGAAGCCAAACCGAAACATGCCATAAGAAAAAAAAAAACTACAGTGACTCCTGCAGCCACACGGCTTCATAACACCGACCCTGAGCAAGAATATCCGACTGCACATCTCCGTCGTAGTTTTTACAGGCCCAAACAAATCCTCCAGATGACTTCAGGACCTGAGCCACCATGTCATCAATGAGTCGGTGCTCATACCAGATCTTCAGCTTGTCAAACTCGGGCTTATACGTCCTAAAAAATAAAAAAATAAACAGACAACATGATGCACCAACACAGCAAAGTTCTGTGAGCATCGAGCCGCCATGTTCTTACTTCTCAAAGATTTCCTGGAAGATGTCTTTGAAACGGCCGTCGTAGGCCTTGAGGATGGTGTTCTTGGTACTCATGTACAGAGGCCACTTCTTCTGGATGGCGTACTGGAAGCAGCTGTGAGCAAAACCACTGATGGACTGAACAAAGATGAGACGAGGTTCAGAGTTCAACCAGGAAAAACCCACACAGATGTCACCAGATCTAGTGATTCATACAACTATTCTCACCTCATCAGTGTTGTACATTCCCATCCCACACCCCCCCGCGTGAAAATCATACACCTCCCACTCCTTCTTCTTGCTTCCATCCGCCGGGGAGAACACCAGCTTAAACTTGCCGGGCTGGTCCACAACAAAGTCTGTGGCTCTGTACTGAGACATCAGTGATTATCTTTGAGTTTAAATGTTTTTATAAACAGAACTAATCACTTCCTATAAATACCTGATCGCCAAAAGCATGTCTGCCGATTGTTATAGGCTGCGTCCAACCAGGAACCAGACGGGGAATGTTTTTACATAGGATCGGCTCACGGAAAACTGTTCCACCCAAGATGTTCCTGATGGTTCCGTTTGGACTCTTCCACATCTTCTTTAGTTTAAACTCTAAAATAAGAAGAAGATTTTTCATACTTTCTACACAGTGCATGTGTTTATCTGATGTAGGTTCAAATGGCACAAAGAGTCTGGATCACCTTCAACTCTGGCCTCATCGGGGGTGATTGTGGCACATTTCACAGCCACGTTATATTTCTTAGTAGCCAGAGCCGAGTCGACGGTGACCTGGTCATCCGTCTGGTCTCGATAGGGTAGACCCAGGTCAAAGTACTTCAGCTCCACGTCCACGTTCGGCAAGATGAGCTAAATAAGGGTTCTAGGTTTTATTTGGTTCGGGACAACATGTCACATCATCATCAGCTCGTATTTAATGAGACGTTTTTCTTTCTGTCCGTCTACCTTCTCTTTGATGAACTCCCATATGATGCGAGTCATCTCGTCTCCGTCCATCTCCACCACCGGTTGGTCCACTTTGATACGCTTTGTCGTGTCTGTAAAATGTAAGACTTTATTATGTCGGCAGGGAAAGTGGATTAAAAGTTGTCACTTAAACCTTACAGATCCTGATGTCTGAATGTTCTCAGAGTCCAGCGATATGTTGCATGACTGGGTGAAATACCAAAGAACACGATGACTCACAGCATACTTTCCTTTTAAATGACACTAGTGCTGCTTTCACTGACATGGCAGCATATACCAGGTTTCAGAAGAGTCTGAGTGGAAACTCACTGGCCTTGGGATTATATGAGGGATTTGATAACATTTATTACCCGTCAAACCCTTTTCATACCTGACAAGACAGTCTGACACCACAAACTCAGTTTTAAATGAGAACACTGTGTGAATTAATATATTTATTTATTTCACTTTACCTTGAGTCTAATTCTTAACTTTTCGACATTTCTCTGACAGTTTTGTATTAGAAGTCCAGTTTGCTGTTTGTGTGATTCATCAATGGCTAAATGCCAAACAGCAGTCTGCCGTTTTTAAAGTGCTGTAATATTTAATTTAACTTCTTCATACAACTATCATTCAGCCCAGAGAGACACGTGACCACCTTCACCTGTCAGCCTCGCTGTCTCAGCCCAGCGTGGCGTTATTTCCACTCGAGTCGTGTTTTGGGTGGAAAGCGGACTTACAGTTTCGATGCTGGTAACCGGCGGCCGGTGAAACCGCGGCGACGTGTTGCGGCAGCGCGGCTGCTGCGTTCCTCCACACGGCTGTCACAGCTCTAAGGGAACCCGCCATGTTGACAGAATAAGAATTACAACCACGAACTTGGAACCTGAATCCGTAGTGTCGCTCGTTATGAATGAACAACGTCAGCAGAGCCCGGTAACATCTGGTGACGCAGGACGTCAGTGAGCCACACAGGTATGGCAGGCCGTTGTAGCATAAAATCACATTTCTTTAATTAATAGAACAAGTCACTGCTCGAAAAATGAAAGCAACACGTTTTATTCAGGGTTCAACTTCTGGGATATTGATCTGGTCAGTTAAGTGTCAGAGGGGGTTGTTTATCGATATCAGCTGTTTTGATGACGGTAATGACATTAACAACACAGAAACAGCAATGAAATGACTCCAAAAACTGGAATGATTTTTATATAAAGTCCACTAACATTTTTTTCCATCCTGTTTTTTTTTTTTTTTTTTTCTGTTTTTCAGCCGAGGAGATTCCTCCACCCCTGCAGAGGTTACACAGACAGTCCAACTCCACCAGGATGGAGCATAGATATGTGTTATTACCAGAATGTTTGCTGTGTCTCCCAGCAGAGTCTCAAGAGGCTGGAGGACATTCCAGGACACGGTTACTGGAGCTGGATGAGAAAAGGGCTTTGAGAAAGAAAAAAGTATCAGGTTTTTCCTACATTGTATTACAGAACCAGGTCAAACTATCAATTTTATGGAATTTCTAACATAACTCCTGAAAAGGGGAAAATTTTGGAATGCAGTTTTAAAGAGGCCATTTCATACAAATTTCAGGACTTTCTTAAGTATTAACCAGTAATATGAAACATTTTATATCTAAAAGACGTCACGAAACACTGACTAACAGACCTTTAAATATGTCTGCATCAAAATTCGGGTGGTTCCGGCTCCTTCCGGACCGTCAGGCAGCTTCGGCTGCATTCATATTCATTATTCAAATTTGCTGGACTCTGATTGGCTAACAAACTAGCCTATCAGAGCAAGGTATACTGTTTCCTGCCCCACTGCGCATGGCAACGTCAGACGTCGTGTCTTCCTGTTTGATACGTCTTATGCTACAGCTTTTAGCCAGCAGCATGCTAGGTGTGGTTTCAACTGCGGGAGCTGCCCAATACTAACGAACAAAGGAGTTGTGACAAAACAGATACAGGCCGTTCGGACTCGGGAGAACTCGGGTTTTATCGCCACCTTTGTAGTTTGAGAGATGAAAACTGAAAGAGAAGTTGTTGACCTGTTTTCACACCCACTATGAAGGTAAGAACACCTGTGGAGCTAAAATACTCAATAGAAACCTCAGAAAAACAGTTTTTAATGGACGGGCCTCTTTAAGCTTTAGAAAGTAACACTGGAAAGAAGTGTTTTCTAGAGTATTTCAATTAGATTAACTAAATTTCCATCAAAGTAGACAAAGTATCAACATATAACTATAAACCATTAGTGGAGTGCATCTGGATGTGTTGGGACTCACACTAACACGTTGGAAAACTCAGATATGAACAACAGTAAACGTGACAAACATCTGAAATAAATTCTAAATCAAGGTGGTGTCGTTGTTTTTATTTAGTGAATCAATGAAAGTCCCAGGATTTTCATTTCATGTTACATTACATCTTTATGCAAACATTCTTGAGAATATTTGAAACATAAATACAAATATTTAATACACAAATGTAATACAAACACATAAATTACCAACAATATTTTATCTTGTATTACATTTGTAGAAAATTTTAAAGTGAGTTCTAGTAAATATTTCACTCAAACTCAAAGCAAATCTTTTTGGGCATTTTCTTTATATAATAATGAAGAACCGATGACGTGTTCTCATACAAGCATCTGAACTAAATCAGTTGCCTCTAGTTGTTCTAATTTATAGACTGAAGATATAAAAATCCCCCAAAACAAAAACATGGTACTGGGAAACATCAAAAAGCTCAATAATATGTAAAATATGTCTGAATATTCACATTTATATAAAAAACTATTTCCTTTTTTTATTCTCACTCCAAAACAGACAAATTTCCATTGAACTGATTTGATTTTTAACATTACAAATATGAGCGACAACTTGATGCAAAACTGGTCACTTTCTGTTTTTCATAGACGAGTGAATAAAAACTCTGAATCAAATTAAATATTAAAAGCCAATTTTTTTTTTTTTAATTTGTAAACACTGCTAAGCAAACAGGGAACATATAATCTTGCACTAGACGAATGATAGAAGAGAAAGACTGCGCTCTTAACGTTTGTAACATTCTCAACACAAATAAGACTGGTGAAACAGCTGACATTCAGGAACAAGGTCTCTTTGGCTCTTTATGTGCCATATTTTCCACTGTAACTGCTGGTTTTCATAATAAAAATCTATAACGGTCCCATTTTACTGCAGCCTGGAACTTTAACATGTAAATCTAATTAAAGGTTGAATATGGAACAATTTCATTAAAAGCTATATTTAAAAAAAAAAACATAATACCTCCATGGGGCCTTTAGAAGGGTGAAGAATGAAAGTACAGTATTTCCTTTAAAATAAAATATTTATGTTGATGGGCACAATGTTGGTTATATTTACATCTACCAGCTAATAGCGGCACCATTGCAAGTTGCCTAATATGGTAAATAGTCTGAAGTTGGTACTGTGGAATATGGCAGAGTCTGCAGGTCCAGCAGCTGCTTCAGAGCCACAGAGATTTTATTATCCTTCTTAGAAGAGAAGATCAAAAACCAGAGTGAGTTTAGATGAAGCTACAATAGATGGACCCAAATAAAACATCAAACTGCACGTGGAAATTACAACCCTGGCATCCTGATGGCTGGAAGCCTCGTTCTGTTGTTGCAACTACAACATCCAGACACTAGATGTCACTGTGGTGTTCATGTTCCATATCCAACCTTCAAATCTGACTCATTTTATTTCAACTTCAGAGCAGAAAAAAATAAAGTCATTTATTAACAAACATGTGTTTTGTGGTTTGTTTAAAAAAAAAAAACTAATAAATTATTCAAGTTTGTTTGATAGTAAATGAGAAAATGAAGAATATATAAATCCTTCAACTATGAGTTCAACAAAGAGTTACTGAAAACACTAAACATCCGGTTTGTTTCCATTCAAATGCTAATTCCCTTTAGGAAATCTTTATGTATTTAATCAGAAGATATTAAGTAGTGGCCGCCACAGATCCTTTCTTCTCACTGAAGAAGCTCTTAAGCAGCATGACTTGACCAACACCGATGGCAAACAACAGGACGGTCTCTCCCATGGACCAGAATGTCACGCGCTGAAGGAGGTGTTCAGCTTTTGTACGGTCCTGTGCCTCTCTCAGTCTGTACCACGTCTGTGACTCCGACACCACCTTCAAGACCTCATGAATGGCAACGCAGGACGACTCCAACTAAAACCACAGACATCAAGAGAAAAGGTCAAATCTCAAGAATGATTACCGCTAAAATAAAAATATTCAGCTGTAGTCAATAAAATCGACATCAGACAAGCTCAGAATTCATATTTAAATGGTTTGAGCTTTGACTGTTTTTTTACTATTAACCAGTTAACAAAATTATTAACTCTTGTTTAGAAAAGGACACATTAGTCTTCGGTGTGTGCAGTTCTTGGTCCTGTAACCAGTTCTTACACTGAAAGGATACGAACACTTGAATATACAATCTGACTGGATCCCAGCAGAAGACAAACATCAGACATTGATGTTATATCTGCATTTTTTAATTACTGTGTGACTTAAACACAATGAAAAGTCAATGAAAGTGGGATTTAACCAGACCAAGGTTCTTATAAATGTTTCCCCTCTCTGTTCAGCAGCTTGTATAAATGAACATCCAAAAAAAGGAAAAGCAGCACAACGCCCTCTTGTTCATAACATGATGGGTTTCAAACCACTGAAATTTAGCGCCACCCAGTGGCTGAACCCAATACAAGTTTTAAGTCCCACCCCTCTATATAAACATTAACATTTTCTTCAATGAGGCCATTTCATACAAATTTCAGGACTTTGTGGTTATTTCGTAAGTATTAACCTGTAATATGAAACATTCTATATCTAAAAAACATCACGAAACACTGATTAACAGACCTTTCAATCTATCTGCATTAAAATTCAGGTGGTTCCGGCTCCTTCTGTCAGGCTGCTTCGGCTGCTTCGTCAGCAGCTCGTTCATATTCATTATTCGAATTTGCTGGACTCAGATTGGCTAACAAACTAGCCTATGAGAGCAAGGTATACTGTTTCCTGACCCGCTGCGCATGGCAACGTCAGACGTCATGTCTTCTTGTTTGCTACGTCTTATGCTAACCGTTTTTTGCCAGCAGCATGCTAGGCGTGGTTTCAACTGCTGGAACTGCCAAATATTAACGAACAAAGAAGTTTTGACAAAACAGATACAGGCCTTTCGGACTCGGGAGAATTTGGGTGTTATCGCCACCTTCGTAGTTTGAGAGATTAAAACTGAAAGAGCAGTTGTTGATCTGTTTTCACGCCCACTATGAAGGTAAGAACACCTGTGGAGCTAAAATATTCAAGAGAAACCTCAGAAAAACAGTTTTTAATGGAAGGGCCTCTTTAAGTTAAGGTAAATTTTCTGATTTTTATTAAGTTATGTAGAGTCACTCAATTCTTATATTATACATTCAAATATTTTTTCTATTAGCTGTAATTAATTATTTAATGTTTAGTAAATATTATTGTGTGCAGGTGAGTTGGCAGAAATTGAAGCCCCAAACCTCTGGAGCTAAAACTCTGGTAAACTGGGTATTTTAGCTTCAGACTTTTGATACAACATCCATTATTATTTACAATCTATAGCGATTCCTCTAGGACCTCTGTCCTTCATCCCTCACATGTCTTCCTGCTTCAACACACCTGATTCAGATTAATGGGTTGTAGGTTTAGCAGCTGTTGGACATTCTCGGTCTATTGTCAGAGGAGTTTAAGTACAAAGTTGTACCATATTTTCTGTAAAGTGCCTTGAAATGACTTTATGAACTGGCGCTTTATAAATAAGTAAACTTGAAACTTACAAAGGAAAGCACAAGACAGACATTATGCCAGATAAGTCTCTTTCAGAGAAGATCTTGCATATTTCAGCAAGATAATGTTAAACCACATACTGCATCAATCCCAACAGCACAGCTTCACAGGAGATGAACCTGTCTGCCTGCAGTCCAGATCTTTCACCAACAAAAAACATTTAATGCATCATGAAATAAAATATCCACTACTACTGTCATTTACTACTACTGTCATTTAGCAGACGCTTTTATCCAAAGCGACTTACATTGAGAGAACATACAAGCAAGAATTCAAAGAGAAGGAAAAAAATATAAGGAGGCGGACTGTTTGGAGTCCAGATTAATTCCGACGCTGATACATCAAGTGTATCAATTTTTTTTT
>SSNP01000268.1:120080-194373 GCA_006937955.1 Pachypanchax playfairii
GTATAAGAGACAGGTGTGTGTTAGAGTCTGGTAAGCCAGAAGCAGAGCTTTGTATTTGATGCGTGCTGCAACAGGAAGCCAGTGCAGGGAAATGAGCAGCGGAGTGACATGAGCCCTCTTGGGCTGGTTGAAGACCAGACGTGCTGCTGCGTTCTGAATCATCTGCAGAGGTTTAACCGAGGACGCCGGAAGACCGGCCAGCAATGAGTTGCAGTAGTCGATCCGGGACAAGACCAGGGCCTGGACCAGAAGCTGTGTGGTGTGGTCTGTGAGGAAGGCTCTGATTTTCCTGATGTTGTAAAGCGCGAATCGACATGAGCGAGCTACGGAGTTAACCTGCTCTTTGAAGGACAGCTGGTTGTCCAGTATGACACCAAGGTTTCTGGCGGAGGTTTTGGGGAACAGCGTGATGGAGTCAAGCTGCACGCTTATCTGAGGAGGTAAGGAGTTACTGGCAGGACAGACAATGAGGTCAGTTTTGGACAGATTAAGCTGAAGGTGGCGATCCCTCATCCACGCCGAGATATCTGAGAGGCAAGCAGATATCCGCACTGAGACGGATGTACCGTCTGGAGGGAAGGAGAGGAGGAGCTGAGTGTCGTCAGCGTAGCAATGGTATGAGAAGCCATGGGAGCGAATGATCTCGCCTAATGAGGTGGTGTATAAAGAGAAGAGGAGAGGACCAAGGACCGAGCCCTGCGGGACACCCGTCGCCAGCTCATGCAGACTGGACATCTGTCCATGCCACGAGACTCTGAAAGATCTTTCCGCAAGGTACGAGGTGAACCACGAGAGGACCGGCCCCGAGATGCCAAGCTTAGATAGCATCGAGAGGAGAATGAGGTGGTTGACGGTGTCAAAAGCAGCAGACAGGTCAAGGAGTACGAGTACTGAGGAGAGACCAGCCGATCTGGCAACCCGTAGTGACTCTGCAACTGAGAGAAGAGCGGTTTCAGTGGAATGGCCTCGCTTAAAGCCTGATTGATAAGGATCAAGTAGGTCGTTGTCGTGGAGGAACTGTGAGACTTGAGTGAAAACGGCTCGCTCTAGGATCTTGGACATGAACGGTAGGAGCGAGACTGGCCGGTAGTTTCCTACCTGGGCCGGGTCGAGCGACGGTTTTTTCAGCAGCGGAGTGACAGTGGCTTGCTTGAAAACTGAAGGAAAGATGCCAGTTTTCATGGAAGAGTTTATAATGTGGGTTATTGCAGGTTTGACAGCAGGAAGAATGCTCAGCAGGATATCTGTAGGAATCGGATCCAGAGGACACGTGGTTGGATTAGATTCCACTACGAGTCGGGAGACTTCGTCCTCATTCAGTAAGCGGAAGGAGCAGAGTGATTGACCGGAGGAAGGATGGACCAGACTGGGATTGTCAGGCTCAGAAAACTGATTTTTAATGGAGGCGATTTTAAAATAAAATAATAAAATAAAATATCCAGTCACAGAAAGGTCCAGGACTGTTGAGCAGCTAGAATCCTGCATCCGACAAGAATGGGACAACATTCCTGTCCTAAAACTCCAGCAGCTGGTCTCCTTCCCAGATGTTTACAGACAGTTTACAGACTGTTATGAGATTCTTTCCTGCCATCAGATTCAAAATGAGATATTTTCTATGAAATGGTAAAACACCTCATTTTCAACATCTGATGTGTTTTTCATGTTCTGTTGGGAATAAATAATGAGTTCGATAAGATTTCCAAATCATTTCATTCAGTTATTTACATTTTACATAGTGTCACAACTTTTTTTTTTTTAACTCTGGGGACTGATCTGGAGTCTCTTGAGGTGATTGTCCAAAGGAGGATGGTTTGGAAAATGAAAATCATCATGGAGAACCCTCATTATCCTCTTCAGAACACAGTAACTCAACAACAGAGTGTCTTCAGTCAGAAGATTCTTCATAATCTGCTGCAGCACAGACCGCTACAAGAGATCCTTCCTGTCCACAGCTAGAACCTTCTACAATGGCTCCCTGAAGAATAACTGAGCTACAACAACACTTAATTTCCCTTTGGGGATTAATAAAGTATTTTTGATTTGATTTGATTATGGAATTGGAGTTGTAGTTGCTTTAGTATCCTTTCAATTTAAGTAATATTGTAAAAGAACAAAATGATAATTAAAAAAAACATCTTTTTCTTTTTGTTTGTTCACTGAGCAGTAATTTGAACTCAGTTTTCTCTGACCCATCCCTACAGAAGACAAACACTGATCTTCTAAGAAGGTCTTCTGCTGACGTCACCTTTCTCAGACATACCTGAGTCAGTGCTGTGCTCTGGTGCATGGTGTCCAGAAGAGGCTGCTCCTGACCATGTCGGAAGTCCAAATACACAATCTTGTGTGTGAAAGTGGAAAACTCATTGCTGAAGCAGACCTTGTACACTCCCTTCATAGCTGTAGTATGTGAGAAGCTGTCATATTGCTTCTTCCTTTCATTATATAGGACATTGTTTAGGGGATCAGTGACAAAGCAGTCAACATCATAGTTGCCACCTGAAATGACCTAAAAAAAAACCCAATAAAATACATTTTCAACTGTTTCAGACACACAAATTTATGTTTTTACATTCACAAGATCAACATTTATAAAAATGACTGAATTTAAAGAATGGATATCCTCTTACAAATTCACAAAGACTTCAGGATCAGTAACTCACCTGGAAGTCTATGTCAAACCTCACGTCCTTCTCCAGATCCTCAAAGAAACACTGTTTATCATTATCAGGAAGCTCAAATGTGAGTTCTGTTCCAGATACAAGCAGCACATGCAGCAGGAAGCAGCCCAGGCTCAGGTGAAACATGCTGACAGTAAATTTAAAGCGCATAAACCTGCAGAAAATCCAGCTGTTCGCTCAAGTTTTCATGATCAGAGTAGTTCTGACGTGGCGCGCGCACAAAGGACTTCCGGAATACGTTTGTTTATCTTTTTAGTTTGATGTAAATAAAAAAATTGTTTTAAAATTTCACTCAAAAGGCTCGATTTGCAGGGAAATATTTAGAATATAATTTAAAACAGTTGAACTAAAAAATAACGTGACAGATAGGATCTGAGCGTCACGGTTAAGTTTCAAAATAAGTTTCCAGTTTGCGCTTCCGATCTGTTTGGCTACTTAATTTATTTAAGTTAAACAACCCACATATAAATATTGCAGTCAAATGTGTTGATACATTTTTTTTGTTGTTGTTTTTTTGTTTTTGTAATCATGAAAATAATAATAAAAGAACGTAAAATTAACAAATATAGCCGACAGACTATTAGATTGTAATTCTTGGATAAACCTGAAAATATATTTATGACATATTAACGAAATAAATACTTTTTTATGTAGAAGATAATAAATTTTAAATGCTAGCTCAAGATGCGCGTTAAAGTTCAACAGACTCTTATTTTGAAATACCTCAGACGCCACTCTTTCATTTCCGGCTGTGAGTTACGAAATGCGTGAGCTCAGATAGTAGGAAACAAGGAACAAATATTAGTAGTTATTATTAGGAAGCGAGACAGCGTACATAGAAACCGAAACAGCTGTTTGGTGCGGAAGTTTGCAGTGATAATAAAAAGCATTTATCTGAGTCACTAACAGCTTGAAATATGCAGAACTACGCAGAGGCTGCGAAGGATTTTGTACATAACCATGCAACTGGCTTCACAGTCGCGTTTCTGGCAGGTAATTCAATGTGTGAAGTACAACATCTGTTGTGTGTCATTTAACTTGTTTATTTTGCTCCGAATTTTCTAAAATAAACACCAACTCCAGCTTTTCCCTTTCTGAACAACCTGGCAGATATAAATGTAGTCATCGGTCCAGTCATGACAGTCAGTAATGCTGCTGCTGCTGCTATCTGCAAATATCAATATACTTAAGTGAATAAATATGGCTAAAGTAATACAGCCATAGACAAAGTAGTAATAATAGGCTAATAGTATAGTAAGGAACGAGTACAGAATAACACAAAATATAACAGTTATGTACATTAAATTCTACTAGATGTAACTTTATCTTATTATTATTATTACTATTAAGTTGTTGTGTTTTTGTTAGGGGTTGGTGTGCTGACTTTGCGCAGATGGATGGCGGGGGCAGCGTGCAGGAGCAAGGCCAGACTGGATGGTAAAACGGTCCTGATAACAGGAGCTAACACAGGGATTGGGAAGGAGACAGCACTGGATATGGCTCAAAGGGGTGAGACGATGACTTCTTCTTATGATTTTCAATGTCAGAAAATCACGATTGTTCATTACACATATGCATAAATGTAAACACAGCATAGAATAAAGTACGATCAAAAGAAGTATTTAATTGTACTTAAATAAGTTGTAAAATTAATCAGCGAACTAGTATAACATCTGTGGTGACTAGCAGTTCTTTTAGTGCCATTATGTTGCTACATAAGACACTTCCAATGTTTCTTGGTGTCATCCAGGGGCCCGGGTGATCCTGGCCTGCAGGGACATGACCAAAGCTCGTATTGCAGCAGACCAGATCCGTCAAAAGAGTGGAAACGGTAATGTGGTGGTAAAGAAACTGGATCTCGCCTCGCTGCAGTCCATCAGAGATCTGGCCAAAGATGTCCAGCAGAATGAGAGCCACTTGGACATCCTGATCAACAATGCAGGTCTGCAGTCATTTCAGCAGTAGTGAGATTTTTTTCCCTTCTGTAGAACCACCAGAATTTGTTTTTCTGTAAACATTTATCATTAATGTCATCAGGTGTTATGATGTGTCCTAAGTGGAAGACTCAGGATGGTTTTGAAATGCAGTTCGGTGTCAATCACCTGGGACATTTTCTCCTAACCAACTGTCTCCTCGACCTGCTGAAGAAATCAACTCCGAGTCGCGTTGTCGTCGTCTCGAGTCTTGCACATGAGAGAGGTGACTGTCTTTTGTACTGATGATTCCAAAAGCTCAAATATAAAGGATTTCTATTTAAATGTATCATCATAACTGTCTGTCACAGGTCGTATACACTTTGAGGACATTAACCTTGATAAGGACTACAGTCCAGAGAAGAGCTACCGCCAAAGCAAACTGGCCAATGTTCTGTTTGCCAGAGAATTGGCTTCAAGACTGCAAGGTAGACCCTAGTGCACATTCATCTTATTTCATGTAACATTTTTAAAAACATGTGCAATATATGTGCAGTATGAGTCTTGTTCCCAGTGGAAACAGCTGTGTGGTTTCTCCAGCTTGTGACTAACATTTGATCTGATGGACCCGTCTCGTTAGGCAGCGGCGTGACCGTGTACAGCCTTCACCCTGGGGTCATCCGCACAGAGTTAGGCCGTCATTTATTCCAAACGTTGGCGCTGTGGAAGAGAATCCTCTTTTCATTCTTCATGATGATAGTCAAAAGTCCGTGGGAAGGAGCTCAAACTACCATCTACTGTGCTGTGGACGAGAGCCTGGCAGATCAGAGCGGCCTCTACTACAGGTACGTAAAGTCATGTGACTCAGAACGGGAATTTGAGTTTATTTTTGATGTTTCTTTCTATGAATGTAAAGATAAAAACAATTGTTTGAAAATTAAAAGAAATTCTCTTACAAATAGTTAACGTATATTTTTGTGAATGGCATCGCTGCGACCTTTTTGTCTCAGTTTTAGATGAAAATGATGAAGTTTTTTAAAAATGCTATATTTTCTTCCTCCTTGTTTCACCCTGCACACAGTGACTGTGCCCCCAAAACGCCGGCTCCGCAGGCTTTGGATGACGCTGCTGCCAAGAAGCTGTGGGACCTCAGTGCCTCTATGGTTGGACTGGCTTAAACCCAGCCGCTGCCGGGGCCTGCTGTCCCGCTCAGCTGAGTCAACAAAACCCTCAGTTTTAGCTAAAAGCTTGAGCGAGCTTAAAGGTTTGCCTTAAAACATTTTGCACTATTTACTCTTTCTCCAGGTTTGCTCAGTATGAGCAGTCTTTTTAACACTTGTTCTTATTTTTGAGGTATTTGCTGGTATGTTTGATATAAACAATGCAATAATTGCTGTTTTCATTTCTTTAAACATATTTTTAAATGTGATTAAAGAAAAACAACCTAAATACGAACAACTTAAACACTTAATAAAAACACGACACTTTCAAGGCTTTAAAATGCTGCTTTTATTAGAAACATTTAAAAGGAAATATACTCTACAGGGAACGCTTTGGATCAACGTAATCATTGTCACAAAGGTCATAACATTAAGAAAGAAGTAGAATGTTTTGCATTGAAGAAGTGACTGTTAACCTGTGCTGATTGTGATGTTAGATGGGTGTTGATACCTCGGGGCTCAGAGCACTTAGGAAACAAGAAAAGATCCTAAAGGACTTGTCAGCTCCCTCTAACGTGCACGAGTCTTTATGTACTGGTGGTGTTTGTTGTGTCAGGATGTTTTGATATGCTGCCATCTTGATTTTTTACAGATAAACTGTTTAAATTTGTCTGTTGACCAGATTGATGTGATAATAATGATAATAAAATGTTTCATTAAAAAAAAAATGTGGCATGATTATCTATCTATCTATCTATCTATCTATCTATCTATCTATCTATCTATCTATCTATCTATCTATCTATCTATCTATCTATCTATCTATCTATCTATCTATCTATCTATCTATCTATCTATCTATCTGCAACCCTCTGGTTGGCTGTTAGCCAATCTTCCCCTAGGCCACACCCCATCATATTATCATTGTCTCCCGCTTAGATTTTTATGTGACTGTCAGCACATTTTTAGATGATGTAACAGGTGACAAACTATTTTTTACACATATCTCTGATTTAAAGCTCAGTTATAGAAAAAACATTTAAATAAAAAGTCTTAAATGTTCATCTAACCAAACACTTTTACAAGTAAAGACTTTTTTAGATTTTTATAAAAAATAAAAAATAAATCTTTGCATGTATTATTGTTCCTGCATTAAATAGTTATCAGTGTGTAGAAACCCAAGTTGTTGTTTTAAAGAACATCATATTATTTTGCTGCCATCTCGTCACCAAGCTGTGTTAAAGTAGTGAAATATCAAGTTTGTGCTTGTGAAGTCATGTTAGTGTAGATTCATGTAACGCGTTGAACTTACTCACCTCTTCATGCGTTCCACCTACGGGTTGTGACATCCACAGTGTTCTTTCAGGTAATACATTACATTAGCTGTGCTACACCACGTCAGGCTGTTAATCTGTCCAATTCCAAAATGTTTCATCAGATTTTAGTTTGTACTTCCTAGTTTTAATAAAATATCCTGTGGTAGAGCTTTAACTAAATCATTTCCAAGGTCACGGTGCTGTATAAATTAGGAAACACGAAACAACGAGCTCAGGGTTAACTTCCTAACTCATTGTAAAGGTTGAATCTTTTAATTAATGCTGATCAACTATAAAACATGTTAAACATCTCTGCTCACTAATAAACTCAGTTCAGATACTAATAAAAGCTTTTAACATAAACAAAGCTGAACTGGAAGACTTGCCAGCATCCCTGACTCAGACGTTGACTCTCCAGGACCTGTAGATAATGTCGTGCACATGCCCTTATCAGTTCTCCGTCCAACGGATACAGAATCTATAGCTGGGCTGGAAAAGTGATAAGGAGATGTGAGCGACCACAGAACCATAACAGCATCTGTCTCTACACCCTCACACTGAAACTAAGAGCCTGTCATGTACTGGACAGACAGGATTATAGACCCTAATAAACCTTCCTCCAGGTTCCGCCCCATCCCACCCCCCAAAAAAAGGAAGTTCCTGAGCTTCAGAGCAGGTTGGACATGCATGTAGTCCAGTGTTCAGCAAACAGACCTCAACCAGCTTCTCAGATCTTAAAGTGCTGAAAGACCGGCCGAGCTCTAACCAGTCAAAGTTTGGGTCCAACAGCAGAAGTCCTGAGCTGTTTGACTGCTGACAAATTTTTAAGACACACCCCATTGATGAGTTTTATTTGACTGGAGCCCCGCCTGGAACGCAGAAACTTCTCTGCTGCCATTGGTTTGTTCTCAGAACTCACCGTACCTGCCCCCTGGCTTTTGAAGACTCCAGCCAAACTCTTTTTTTTTTTTCTTCATGTTTTTTTATTTGTCGCTGTCAGTCTCAGGGGAGATCAGCCAGTGAGATCTGAGAGTCCAGGTCTGGAGGGTGTGTTCCCAACAGGTGTGGCTGAGAAGTACATTCCAATACGTGCATACCTGTCAGCTCCTCTGGTATTTATCTGCTCCTAGAAAGTGAGACCTCTGTTGACCATTTGCTCTCTTCTATCTTCTTCTTGAGGCCCAAACTGAGGGAGAAGGAAATAACTTGTGTTTGATGTAGACGTACGAGCAGTTTGCTCCCTGTGCTGCGTCTCTTCAGATCTTCCCTAAAGCACACTGCTTCCTTTTAAAGTCACTAAATTCTTTTAAACAGAACTCTTGTTGTCTAGAACAAAACACAGGACATACCTTTAAAACCAGTGTTATTGTTATTTTATAGCTTGTTTTGTGCCTAGAAAGCAGTTTAAAGTGAAAACACAAAGAAGTAAGTAGGAACTATGATTCATGTTCCAAAGTGAAGCAAAGTGAGAGCAACATGGTGAAAAAGGGAAGCTTAATGTTTTCTAGGAACAACAGCTGAATTTCAGCATACACCCTGACATGTGGCGTCAGTTAGTACAGGTGCAGGCAGTGGCATGTTCTCCTCCCCAGCAAAGAGCTGCAGATCCTCTGTCTGTTTTCTCTCTGTGGAACTCATAAAGCCTCACAGAGAGTGTGTGCGAAGAGAGATTTTTTTTTTCTGGTTTGCCCCTCTGGTATGCAGGTGTCTGTCTCTACCTCCCTAATCCAACCTTTTTCCTCAAGTCTCTTTTACTCTCTGCCTCTTTGTTGCCTCTACGTCTCCGTTTATCACTTTCTGACAAAGTACAAACGTGAACAGCATGCGCCTCAGGCACGTGTGAGAATGCAGATCAGCTGCATTTATGAGCCTAAACAGGAACTCAGTATATCATCCCATGCCGTGACTGTCAGTAGATGAGTCTGTGCTTGTATTGAGCTGAGTCAAAGCAGCCGCAGTGACTCAGGAACTCTCCTTCATCATCATTCACATGCAGCTACATTAGACTTCATTAATCAGTGGAGTCATCACTCGTACAGTCAATGGATAAAAGAAGTTCCATAAATACAGAGAAAAGACAGAATCAGAACCTCAACAATGCAACACCTACAATCTGACAGTCACAATGCCACAGTAACACAATCGACCACTATGGGCTTGATACTGCCAACCAGATCTAATGGTGCCTGGACTGTCTGGTAAAAGCAATAAATCTTTTGGCTCCATAGACCGTGACCTGGTCCCCTATAGATGTTTTTCTATCCCAAAGTAAACTTCAGTGGGTATTTGACAAGGCGGGTGAACTCAGTCACTTGTGTGAAGGGTACCAAATTTGATGGTAAACAAGGCTTCATTTTCCTGCAAAGAGATTCAGTTAGAAGCAGCTGTCTGATGTTTAATGCATGACTTTTTACATAAAAAAAATGTTTAAATATATTATTTTTTACAAATATATACATAAATCGTTGAGAGGTTTGTTGGTACTGCTAAAGAGACAATTAATTAGCTCATTATATTTAAAAATTTGATATCATGCAAAATCAACTTTTTGGTGCTTTTAACCATGCTGTGATGCTATTTCCTTCTTAAAGATAAAGCTAAAGGATACAAGACCATTTCCAAGCAGGTTCATGTTCCTGTGACCAGCTAAAGATCAGGTATAAGGTTTACGGGACTGTAGCAGACCTCCCAGGTCCAGAGACTTTACTTTGTGACATTGTAAACAATAATATGCTCCATAGACAAAAACCCAGGAGGCTCCACTGCTGACAGTTAACACAGTTCAAGAAAATACATATAAACAAACCCCAAAATTTTAGGTAATATTTGGACCGATGAGACAAAAACTGGAGCATTTCAGCCAGAGTTAGCTGCGATTGTTCTTTTATTTATTGTAGAAGGCAACTGGAACATCTGGGTCCATCTGTAGTTTGTACAGTATAAGCAAAGTAAATGTTGATGTTAGCTGACAGTAAAGTTGTATTGTAGTATCTGCTGGGGCCTTCCTGCGTGAAGTTTGTATGTTCTCCGTGTGTGTGTATCTTTTCTCCAGGGACTACTTTCCTCCTAAACAACAAAAACATACATGTTAGGATTAGTTAGAGCTTTAAACTAACTCTAGGTGTGTGTGTGTGAATTGTTGTCTGTCTGTAACCTGACCTGACCTGTCCAGGTGTGACACCACCTCTCGTCCAATGACCACCGGAAGGACACCAGCTCCCCGTGACCCTGAACAGGAACAAGCTGGTATAGAAACTGGATGGATGATAAATTCAATGAATCTCAAAAGTTTTACTTTGGTGGAAATAGTCAAACAAACAAACATCTGTATTAATGAGAAGATGTAGGTTTTCAGAGCAGGACATTACACTGTAATAAGACAGTATCATATTATACCTGATGTTAAATAGGTGGGGGTGTGGTTTAAAAAGAACACCTTTACAGACGGGAGTCAGAAAGTTTTGCAAACATGGAGTATTGTTACAGACTTCATGATAAATCTGAGCAGATTCCTAAAAGGTGTCTGTTTCAGTTTTTAGTATATTTATTCAGTATTATTGTTTTTTTCTGCTGTCATTTGTTTTAATTGTATTTATCAAAACAATTTTAAACAGTTTGTTTTTATGATCAGATAAACTAAACCTTTTGAATTTTTATTTTTTGCAAGAGCTCCAACATAATGTGATAAGTTTCTGTAGATGAATTGGGCAAATATAAAAAGAAAGATATAAAATGACTTTATGCCACAATTTTTCCTTTATACGATATTTATGGATCATGACTGGTGTGTAAACTTATATTTATAAGATGATTCAGGTTTTGTCTCCTCTTATATTAGTAAAGTTTGTTAACTTTTACAACTTCTAAAACAAACTTTGGGATTAATGTTTTATTGTTTTTAACAACCAATGGTTGGAGCCACAGAAACTCCAGATAGAAAGTCATAGTACACAGACGATCAATAGGTTGGATTATAATTATTGTCTCCTTCTGCCTTTTCACTTGGTGTTTCTGATTGGACAGAGATAGTATTATTTGTTTGACGGTGTTGATGCTGCATTTTTGGGTGTAGAGACAAAAAAAGGACAGACCACAATGAGGATCAGGGGTGTCTACAAGGATTGTTAGGACCAGGGTGAATGGTTTTCAGAGGGCTGTGAGGCGTGCTCAGGCCCCGAGGCATTATTCTGTCAACTGCTGTAATGTCATTGTTGAATGAACACATAGACAACAAGGGAGGTGCAAAGTCAGCTGTCTGCCTGGTTTAGCTCACGCTGTGCTGCTCCGGACGTTTTAACACACAGTTCCCATGAGGTCCTCAAGTCAAAGGTCATCTTCTAAAATGTATATAATGAATATAAGATGCATTTAATCTTTAGTCAGTTAAAAACTGACTATAAAACGTGAAACATTTCATATTAAAAAGTATTTCAACTGAAAGACAGTAAACTTTTACTAAAGAATAAAAGTAATCTGGTTCATAATTTTGGTAATATTGTGCTAAATAAAATGCATTTTGGGACAGAAGTTAAAAAAATCCAACCAATAGGATCTAAATATAAATCGTTTATTTAATTTTAAAACATGTGAAGTCTCCTGTAATTTTCCACTGGTTAATGCATCTATTTTCCCGCATGATTTGACAGTCTGCTCTTGATATTTTGTGACGTCTTAGCTTACCGTCGGGGTAGAAAGGGCTGAAGTCATCTCTGCTGGCATTGTTGTCAATTATTTAGTTGAGTTCCTCTCGTCGGTGTGAAATTCTACTGCTAAGCAAACAGGCTTCAGCTCCTCTTGATCCAGTTCCGGGCATTTTGTAGAAACAATAGACATCAGGGCTGCAAATGTGGACCGGAGATCTGCTAAAACATCTTCTGTCTGTCCCCGGGATTAGTGCAGAAACATTCCCACAGATCCATCCTACGTTTTTAAATCAACACAAACACACACTAAATGTATAGGAAGGGCTTATTCAAAGAGAAATTAATCAGTGGCTTCAGTTATTTGATTAAATTAGTGAGACTGTTTCCCAGGTAAAGGTCTTACAGTACTGGCTTCAGAAGACAGAAGGACACGTCAACAGACCTGCAGGTGATTAAATGTTTTGGTGAGTAAACTGATGAGAAAATGTTTCTGTTAACAACGTAATTATTCAGTTGCATTAGTGCTGCAGGGTAATAGAATAACATGTAAACGTGTGATTATTGTTAAATAATGTGATGATGTCATCATCCATGATCAATACAAATGTTCTGCATGTTATGAACATTTAGAGAAGTGGGGTCCATCCAAATGTTTAATGTGTTTTTGTCTCACTGTGTCGGTGTCTCACTGGAATCCGTTTTGATATTTACATTAAGTTTGATAAGACTGGTAAAGTTTCAGTATACTGGGCTGCACTGATCATCATCCTCCTCTGAGCTTCAACATTCTGACAACAACAGAAGTTATCTATGTTCATACTGTCACACAGGAGTATTAAATCCACTCTTGGATAAACTCCAGTCAGTGGAATGTCCCCACATTTTTCCTCTGGCACTGCAGAAGGTTTTTCCACCTGCAAAGATTCCTGCAGTGTGCCTCCTTCAACCAGGAGGAGAACGACTCCTGTTCACTGATCCTGAAATGTAAATCACAGTAAAACAGTTAATGTGAGCTGTTTGTGTAGAAAGATGTCGCTCGTGTTAGTTATCCTGAATGCAGCTGCTTTATGGAGGAGTACATTTAACAACAATGGCTTATGAAGTAAAAACAAAACAGGAAGTTAAAATGTATTTCTGTCACTCTAAAACTCAAATTTATCACAAATGGAAAGCTGCTTGTTTAAAAACATGTATTGATGACAACAGCGTTCCAGTCAGCTGATGCACATTTTGCCTGCTGGTTATGAAACATCTTCTTTACTCAAAATATCCACAAGACACAAATATACACTCGCTGGCCACTTTATTAGGTACACCTTGCTAGTGCTGGGTTGGACCTCCTTTTGCCTTCAGAACTGCCTTAATCCTTCGTAGCTTCGTAGATTCAACAAGGTGCTAGAAAAATTCCTCAGACATTCTGGTCCATTTTGACATGATATCATGCAGTTGCTGCAGATTTGTCTGCTGCACTTCCATGATGAGAATCTCCCATTAAACCACATCCCAAAGGTGATCTACTGGATGGAGATCAGGTGACTGTGGAGGCCATTTGAGTTCAGTGAACTCATTGTCATGTTCAACAAACTGGTCTGAGATGATTTGAACTTTATGACATGGTGCATTATCCTGATGGAAGTAGCCATCAGAAGATGGTACAATGTGGTCACAACGGGATGGAAATGGTCAGCAACAATACTCAGGTAGGCTGTGGTGTTGCCACAATGCTCAATTGGTACTAAGGAGCCGAAAGTACGCCAAGAAAATGTCATCCACAACATTACACCACCAGCCTGAACTGTTGATACAAGGCAGGATGGATCGGTGCTTTCATGTTGTTGACACCAAATTCTGACTCTACCATCCAAATGCCATAGCAGAAATGGAGACTCATCAGACCAGGCAACATTTTTCCAATCTTCTATTGTCCAATTTTGGAGAGCCTGTGTAAATTGTAGCCACAGTCTGCTGTTCTTAGCTGATAGGAGTGGCATCTGGTATGGTCATCTGTTGCTGTAGCCCATCTGCCTCAAGGTTCGATGTGCATTCAGCGATGTTCTTCTGCCTACCTTGGTTGTAACGAGAGTGAGTTACTGTTATCTTTCTATCAGCTCAAACCAGTCTGGCCATTCTCCTCTGACCTCTGGCATCAACAAGGCATTTTCACCCACAGAACACCCACAGAACACCCACTGGACATTTTCCCTTTTTCGGACCATTCTCAGTAAACCCTAGAGATGGCTGTGCCTGAAAAATCACAGTAGATCAGCAGTTTCTGAAATACTCAGACCAGCCTGTCTGGCACCAACAACCATGCCATATTCAAAGTTACTTAAATCACTTTTCTTCCCCTTTCTGATGCTGGTTTGAACTGCAACAGATCGTCTTGATCATGTCTACATATCTAAATGCATTGAGTTGCTGCCATGTGATTGGCTGATTAGAAATTTGCATTAACGTGCAGTTGGATAGGTGTGCCTAAGAAAGTGGCTAGTGGGTGTACGTCTGAATAAACAGTTTTTTGTCATGATTTACTATGGCCAGGCTCAAGTGCTGAAAACCCAGACAACAACAGAGTATAGTAAGAGAAATGGTTTATTTACAGGGGAAAGGGATATGTACAAAACAGTGACTGTGATAGTGCAAGCGATGATCTGGAACAGAGCGAGAAGCGGGTTAGAATTGTGGCGAACTGAATAGGAGAATCTTGCGGGTAAGATAGCTTATGTGATCCAAGGTCCAGAGTTGTACATAGGGGGAGCAGAGCCGGAGCGAGCAGAACCAAGGAGCAGTGATGATTGAGGTCCGGTGGCGGGGGAGTGAATCCGTGAGCGGGCAGGGCTTGTGAGAGAGAGAACGGTAGCAATGATCGTAGATGGCAAGAAGTTCTAGCAGGCACAGGTTCAGTGAATCCAGGTGAAGTCCAGTGATGTGAACTCCTGATAATCCAAAACATGCAAACAACCTTCATGGTGAAGGAGAGACAAGACAGGTTACGAAATATACTAAACTCTATAAGCAACACTATGAACTAGATTCTGTGATGGTACCGGCACCCAAGTTGAACCAACGGTCTGGCGTTGAGTTGTTGCCGAGCCCTGTCTTTCATAGCCTTTCGCTGCAAGATGGATTCTCATGAGATTTGGAGTTTTCCAAACCCATGAAAATCCATCTTGAACTGCTCCACTGACAAACGTCTATTTCGGTCAAAAAAACGTTTGCACCAATTATGTGTTAGAAATGTGTTTTGGGGCGGGTGTTCAGGTATGATTGGCAGCAAGTGCCCAGGCAGACAAAGTAAAACAAACATGGCTGCGCCGGTGGATGTACGCATAAAAGCGGATATTGAATCTGTTTTAGGAGAACTAGAGACGATTTCTTCATTGAAAAATGAGCAAAAGTAAGAACTTTGTGCATTTCTTAGTGGTAACGATGTGTTGTGTTTTTCTCCCGAATGGAGTCGCAAGAGCTTGATTTACTGTGATTGGCTAAAAACAAATCATCAAAGGCAGACACTTGCTAGCTCATCCTCCAATCAGCTTAAAATATTATACCAGACCTCCCTCCCATTTATAGACAGTTTCAAACAGAGCAGTTCCAGATCTATGTGTATCCCTGAATCGAGAAGAGGTGGGGCTACACATAGATCTAGCAGAGCCAGGTTATGTCTTTTAAGCAGTCCAAGTAATGAGTAGATGAGCGACATTTTGAGCAATCATATGGGCGATGAGGAGGCAAGGAGAGAGCCTCCTCTTTGCTAAATACCTGAACTAGATTGTCATAAACAGCAGGGACATTGCTTAAGTCAGGAAGGGACTCATTACCAGTCTTCAACCAAAGGGGCGCTGTACGCAAGGCAGACTATAAACAGCTCGAGAGGCAGATAGGCTCCATCCTTCAATGTGCCTCTGAGCCCAATTTATCTGAGGGTTATGGAGACTTAGCCATGCAAACACTAGTACCAAGGGAGTATGAGGTGATTTGAAAACCAGAAACTGAATGTACTCAAGATTGTTGCCAGAGACGATGATTTGTACAGGTTCTGTCTGATGAGTGATACGGGCCATCTGTTGGCCGTTAAGAGCAGTGACTGTTACTGGCGCCGAAAGAGGACTGACTGGAATCTTTAGTTCAGGGGTGGGCAACTCCAGGCCTCGAGGGCCACTATCCTGCACATTTTAGATGTTCCCCTGTTTCACCACACCTGCTGCAGATGAACAGGTCGTTAACAGGCTTCTATAGGACTTGCTGAGAGGTTGCAGATTTGAATCAGGTGTGGTGAAACAGGGGAACATCTAAAATGTGCAGGATAGTGGCCCTCGAGGCCTGGAGTTGCCCACCCCTGCTTTAGTTGTTTCACCAAATCTTTGTGGATAAGATTTTGTTCCGTGCCAGAGTCAACCAGCGCCTGCAATGAGACATGGTCTTTAATAAGCACAGTTGGACTGGTCAGGCCCGCCGGAGGCCTCTGATCTACTGGCGGGCTCTGGCTTTTAAACACTTGGCACACGGGATGGCGATGTGTCTAGGCTCCTCACAATAAAAGCAGCTCTTGTTCTCTTTCTGTCGTTGCCGTTCCTCAGCGGATAGACAAAAACTGCCAATCTGCATAGGTTCATCAGGGGAGGACCCTGAACCTAGTTCCTGAACTGGGAATGCCGTGGAAGGTTGAGACTGTGGAGGTAAGAGTGAAACCAGGTTAACACAGGGTCTTTGAGAATGTGAGTTTCTGAGGCGTGTACTCTCACGTAGACGTTCGTCTATTTGGACAGCTAACGTGATCAGTTCCTCTAAAGAACGGGGAAGATTTTGAAGGGCCAGTTGATCCTGTATGGGCCCGTTAAGAGCCTTAAGAAAGATGGTTCTTAGAGCTTGATCTTTCCAACCAGTTTCTAGTGCAATAATTTGGAACTCAATAGAGAAATCAGACACAGAACGATTACCTTGATGTAGTTCCATGAGTTGCTGGGCCGTGACATCTTCCTTCAGCTGGTGTGAAAACATTATTTTGAAGTCTTTAACAAACTCAAAGTAGGTCATAGATCTCACAGAGTTCTTGGTCAAATACACTTCCATCCATTGTAGCGCTCGACCAGACAAACTATTTACAACATACGTAATTCGGGAAGTATGAGTGGAAAAGCAGATAGGAGCTTGACTGAATACTAATTCACATTGAAGGAGAAATCCCAGACATCTCCCGGGATCCCCTTTAAACTCCCGTGGAGCAGGGTGAATAACCTCCCTTACCGGAGTGTGTGAAGTCGCCATTGCTGGAGGGTCAGGGGGCAAAGAAGAGCTTGATCCCTGTATCTCCGGGATGCGGGAGCTCAAGATCTCTTAAAGAGGCCATTTCATACAAATTTTAGGACTTTGTGGTTATTTCTTAAAGGAACTTAAGGCAGCTTTACAAATTCTGACTCAGTGCTGCCGCGACAGGCGCTGTGGCTAACGGCAGCCACCAGCCAAGCCGGCACGGGAGCGCGCACAGACACTTTACAGACTGTTCGTCTTCACAGCACTGCATCGGGGAGGCTAACATACTTCACGTCAGGTCTCTCCACTCTGTTATTTGATTTGATCTCATCATTTTCATACTGTATCAGGCTCTAAACACGACCTATAATGTTTTCTCACCTGGTCACAAGGAAATGAGCCATGTCAGCATCCGTTTTCACTCCCAAATGCAGCTGAAGTTCCCTCCATGAACCGAACGCATATCCAATATTTATGTGGGTGCCAACCCGGCTTCGGTCATATTTTTTTTAGACTCACGAGATGCCGCTGATAAAGTCTTTCTTTTCTTCGTGGTGCCACTTTTTTTGGGGGGTGAGAGTGGATGCAGGTCGTTTGCTGGCTGCAGAAACATCCATAAGTATACCTTCAGTGTTTGAATCCAAGTCCACGGCGGCCATGTTCTTCCTGTTCAAGAGCTGTCGGCAACGCGCATGCAGCGTCAATTTACGTCACATCCCTACAACTGCGCGGGAAATTCGGACGTCGAACTGCAGCGCATTATGTAGCACACAGCGTGTCCAAGGCAACAGACATATATGCGGATGGCCTCGTTATTTGGGGTTTTTAATGCTTCATGACCCATTAGCATTGAATAAACTGGAAATGCATGTGTAGTTTTTCACAAATCTTGCCTTATGTCCCTTTAAGAATTAACCAGTAATATGAAACATTTTATATCTAAAAAACATCAGGAAACACTTATTAACAGACCTTTCAATCTGTCTGCATTGAAATGTGTGGTTCTGGCTCCTTCTGTCAGGCTGCTTCGGCAGCAGCTTGTTCATATTCATTATTCGAATTTGCTGGACTCTGATTGGCTAACAAACTAGCCTATGAGAGCAAGGTATTCTGTTTCCTGCCCCGCTGCGCATGGCAACGTCAGACGTCGTGTCTTCCTGTTTGCTACATCTTATGCTACAGCTTTTTAGCCAGCAGTATGCTAGGAGTGGTTTCAACTGCGGGAGCTGATGAATACTAACGAACAAAGGAGTTGTAACGAAACAGATACAGGCCGTTCGGACTCGGGTGTTATCGCCACCTGCGTAGTTTGAGAGATTAAAACTGAAAGAGAAGTTGTTTACCTGTTTTCACACCCACTATGAAGGTAAGAACACCTGTGGAGCTGAAATATTCACCAGAAACCTCAGAAAAACTGTTTTTAATGGAAGGGTCTCTTTAAGAGAGACATACTTGTTCCAAGATTTGACTGTTAGCTTGTTGTGCTTCTACTAGTTGCTGGATGGTGGTGTCCTGATGTCCCAGCAGGGCATCCTGCTGGGAAAAAGCCTGGCGCAGTGCAGCTGGGTCAGCTGAGTCTTGTGATTGGCCAGACCGTTCTGTCATGATTTACTATGGCCAGACTCAAGTGCTGAAAACCCAGACAACAACAGCGTATTGTAAGAAAAATGGTTTATTTACAGGGGAAAGGGATATGTACAAAACACTGACTGTGATAGTGCAAGCGATGATCTGGAACAGAGCGAGAAGCGGGTTAGAATCTGGATATTTTCCCTTTTTTGGACCATTTTTTGGACCAACCCTCGAGATGGTTGTGCCTGAAATTCACAGTAGATCAGCAGTTTCTGAAATACTCAGACCAGCCCGTCTGGCAGAGACGAGAGAACGGTAGCAATGATCGTAGATGGCAAGAAGTTCCAGCAGGTACTGGTCCAGTGAATCCAGGTGAAATCCAGTGACGTGAACTTGTGATAATAATATAATAATATATATATATATATATATATATATATACATATATATACTGTATATATAGTGTGTGTATATATATATATATATATATATATAATTTATATATTGTATATATTTTTAATATCTTTATTACATTTTTTGGTAAGTTAAAAGTCTCACCAAGCAACATCAAGTATCCAACAGAAGCTCCGCCCCCTACATGAATCGCCCCTTAGTGGCTAAAACTGTAACTTGACACTGACCCACTGAAATAAACCTGATGATGTACCAACTACCAAGTAACATCAGGGTGTCAAACTCCAGTCCCCGAGGGCCACTATCCTGCTTGCTCGACATGTTTTTCAGCTCCAACACACCTTATTTAATTATTTCTTCGTCATGTTCTGCAGCGGCGTGTTAACGACCTGCTCATCAGGTGTGTTGAAGCAGAAAAACGTTTAACCTGCAGGAGGCAGACCTCGAAGACTGAAATTTGACACCCCTGGACTAACACCAGTTTCAAACAATATTTGATATTTAAAGAATGTTTCTGTTCCACGTTTTCACCAGCAGATGGCAGTATTTGTTTTTCAAAAAGGTGTGAGCCAATCAGAAGGACTTCTGTCTCATTTAGTAGAAGATACTTGGACAAACAGTGAAACAGAATTTAATCCATAAGACTCAGAAAGACGTTGATCAAAAATATTGTTTCACAGGAGTTCAGATTCCCCATGAAGTTTTAACACATCCTCATGATGTGAACTGAACTATAAGCTGCTGAACCTCTTTTCAACTGTTCATTTGTTTGTTTATAATGCTGATTGTTTATTTATTGTTGTCATTGTATATCTGTGCAGGTATGGAGAGCTGTAGCTCCTCCACTAAACCCCTGCAACCCAAAGTAGTTTGTTGCTTTCAGGACAAAATGTTCTTGTCTTGTGTGGCAGTAAATAATCAGCTTAGTTTGAGGGGATTTCATTCCCAGCTTAAAAAAATCAGCTGCGTTGTGTAAATATGTTTATCCAAGTTCAAATTCAAACATATTTTATTAATCCCTGAAAGGAAATTGATGTTGTAACTCAGGGTTTCTTCAGAGAGTGATTGTAGATGCCCTAGCTGTAGACAAAAAGGATCTCCTGTCTGTGTTGATCTGAAGAAGCTTCTGAATGAAGACACTATGTTATTGAGTTACTGTATTGTGAAGAGGATGATGAGGGTTTTACATCATGTACTTTATTTTTGAAGCATCTTCTTTTGGACAATCAACTCAAGAGGATCCAGATCAGTCCCCAGAACAGAACCAGCCTTCTTTATCAGTTTGTTCAGTCTCTTTCCATCACTTGCTCTGATGCTCCGCCCCCTACAGGTGACTGTAGATGTGATCACACTCTCCACTACAGATCTTCAACATCTTGCTGCAAACGCTGAAGGATCTAATCTTCCTGAGGAAGTACAGTCTGCTCTGTCCCTTCCTAAAAACAGCATCACAGTTGTGTCTCCAGTTCAGTCTGTTGTCCAGGTGAACATCCAGGTATTTATACTCCTCCACCACCTCCACTTCTTCTCCCATGATGGAACTGGGTTTTGGTATGTTGCTGCTCTTCCTAAAATCCACAATCATCCCATTTGTCTTGTTCACATTCAAGATGAGATGATTGTTTCCACACCAGGACACAAAGTGGTCCACCAGGTCTCTGTATTCAGTCTCTTGTCCATCTCTGATCCACCAGCTGCAGAGTCATCAGAGTATTTTTGTAGATGACAGGACTCTGACCTGCACTGAAAGTCTGAAGTGTACAGAGTGAAAAGGAATGGTGAGAATACAGTCTCCTGTGGTGCTCACTGATGTGTTTCTAAAAAAAGAAAAAATGATCTAAATCAAAACTTATTTTTTTCTCTACAGTTATGTTAACACCCAAATTCTGTGTTTTATCTTCTTTATTTCTTATAGAGAGAAGAATACTGCCAGGTAGATAAAAACCCTTGTTTGTCTAAATGTCTTCATATTCTAGTGAACATGGTGAAGCAGCATCTTGTTTTTAAACTATGGACCATATGGAGACACCACTTCAAACGTCCTTATTTTAAGGCATCAGTCACTGGAAGCATCTAAGACAGTCTGGTCTTGTCACATGACTGTAAGGGTGGATCGTCCACTCAGATCAGCTCCACTTCCTGGGTTGATTACAAACAGCTAACATTTTTATCTTCATTGACAAGTGAGAGGTGGACGATAAGGATTTTGCCTGTGTGTGTGTGTGTGTGTGTGGGTTTGTATTTCTGACCTCCTGGGGACCCGTTTCCTGACTTTTACTATCTTTCTGGGGTCCGAGGGTTCTTGTGGGGACCGAAGCCTGGTCCCCATGGGGGGGACTCCGCTTTTTAGGGTTAGGGGTTAGGTTTATAGGTATGGTGTGAATAGAGTTTTAGTTAGTCTTAGGGTTAGTTATAGATCAGTAATGGTTAAGGTTAGGAAAAGGGTTTGGGTTAGGTATAAATCTAGTTACTAAAATCAATGGAAGTCAATGGACGGTCCCCATAAGGATACCAAAACACACTTGTGTGTGTGTGTGTGGGGGTGTATTTCTGACCTCCTGGGGACCCGTTTCCTGACTTTTACTATCTTTCTGGGGGCCGAGGGTTCTTGTGGGGACCGAAGCCTGGTCCCCATGGGGGGGACTCCGCTTTTTAGGGTTAGGGGTTAGGTTTATAGGTATGGTGTGAATAGAGTTTTAGTTAGTCTTAGGGTTAGTTATAGATCAGTAATGGTTAAGGTTAGGAAAAGGGTTTGGGTTAGGTATAAATCTAGTTACTAAAATCAATGGAAGTCAATGGACGGTCCCCATAAGGATACCAAAACACACTTGTGTGTGTGTGTGTGTGTGTGTTTGTATTTCTGACCTCCTGGGGACCCGTTTCCTGACTTTTACTATCTTTCTGGGGTCCGAGGGTTCTTGTGGGGACCGAAGCCTGGTCCCCATGGGGGGGACTCCGCTTTTTAGGGTTAGGGGTTAGGTTTATAGGTATGGTGTGAATAGAGTTTTAGTTAGTCTTAGGGTTAGTTATAGATCAGTAATGGTTAAGGTTAGGAAAAGGGTTTGGGTTAGGTATAAATCTAGTTACTAAAATCAATGGAAGTCAATGGACGGTCCCCATAAGGATACCAAAACACACCTGTGTGTGTGTGTGTGTGTGTGGGTTTGTATTTCTGACCTCCTGGGGACCCGTTTCCTGACTTTTACTATCTTTCTGGGGTCCGAGGGTTCTTGTGGGGACCGAAGCCTGGTCCCCATGGGGGGGACTCCGCTTTTTAGGGTTAGGGGTTAGGTTTATAGGTATGGTGTGAATAGAGTTTTAGTTAGTCTTAGGGTTAGTTATAGATCAGTAATGGTTAAGGTTAGGAAAAGGGTTTGGGTTAGGTATAAATCTAGTTACTAAAATCAATGGAAGTCAATGGACGGTCCCCATAAGGATACCAAAACACACTTGTGTGTGTGTGTGTGTGTGTGTTTTGGCAGTGAGAAAGGGGGGTGAGGTGACCTCAGTCAGGAAATTCATCAACACTAATGCAACACAAAGAAAACATTTTCTCCACAGTGCTTCACTTTTAGTGACATTTGAGACAGAAACACTGTGTTTGGTTTAAATCAAGTCAAAAATACAACAAAACTAGATCAGTCAGATGAAACTTAAATCTGAAACATCTAAAATTATTTCTCATAATTGGTTTAGTAGCAGATTCAAACTTTCTGTTGTGAGAGTTTAAAGAGTAACATCTTCTGATCTGCTGCGTAAAGCAAAACTGTCACAGTTACACAGAGAGTTAATGTTCTAGCTACTTATTATCTGAATAACATGTAAAATATTCACTTTAGTCCACAGTCTGCTGTTTCACTGCACATCATGTTTAAAACTAACACATTAAATAAAGTTTCATTCATGAAACTTGTGATTGAAAATGTTGAGATTCTTAGGGAGTGACGAGGATGGACAGGATCATGAGTCCATCAGAGGGACGAGCTGACACAATCATGAGTCCATCCGAGGGATGAGGATGGACAGGATCATGAGTCCATTAGAGGGACGAGGATGGACAGGATCATGAATCCATCAGAGGGACGAGGATGGACAGGATCATGAATCCATCAGAGGGACGAGGATGGACAGGATCATGAATCCATCAGAGAGACGAGGATGGACAGGATCAGGAGTCCATCAGAGGGATGACACATGTTAAATGTTTTGGAGATAAAGTCAAAAAGACTAAGCTGGTTTGGACATGTACAGAGAAGGGACAGTGGATTTATTAGTAAAAGGATGCATCCTTTTCCCAGGCAGGAGGTCTAGAGGAAGACCAAAGAGGAGACATATGGATGTAGTGAAGGAGGACATGAGGTTGGTTGGTGTGTTAAAACAAGATGCAGAGGACAGATGGAGACAGATGAGTTGCTGTGGTGACTCCTGAAGGAAGCAGCTCAAAGGAAAAGAAGAAAAATGTAAAATATCAGTGTTTTACAAAAGTTTTCAAGCAACACAAGATGTAAAACCAGTGTGTGACCAGGAAGTCAGTCTGTGTTCACAAGTTGGAGCTCAAATCTCTTGAAAACGAGGACCTCTAGTGGCTGAATGCAGGTGAATTTAGGACAAGTTACAGCTTTGTGTTGAGCACGGCAGGAGGAAGGAACAATTTTAACAAAAGACAAACAAAATTTTAAGAAAAGTTTATTTGTTGCAGGATCTCAGAGATAAGGACTAAAAAAATCCTGCAAGGATTATTGTTTTTGTTCCAAACATGATATTCCAAAAACATTACCTTGCTTTTGTTCAATCATTTCATCTAATCTGCTGAAATTTCTTTCTATTTTCCAGATAAAATCCTGATGAATTTGTTGTTGTTCCTAGTTTTCATTACCAGCTGCTCCTGTGTGTGCTGTCAAAAGAAGCTGAAGTTCAGAGGTCGTTGTTTTCTGGTGATTCACCTCGGAACAATTAACAAAATGCAGAACAGCGTTCTATCAATAGCCTGTGAGGTTGGCTTTTAAAATAACATTTTTAAAAAGAGCCTGAAGGGAAAAAAAGACTAACATGAAACATTAATTTCAAAATGTCCTCAGGAATAATCTACATCCGAAATAGTTATCTCATACAAAATGTCACAAAAATTATTGTCTGCCACTGTGGTGTTTTCTGTACAGCAAAAGTATGGTCATGGCACAAAGATGAAGAAAAAAATGTTAAAAAGTAAAGCTTTCATGTTTTTTCTTAAAGTAGTGAATTTTGTAGATGTTTACAAGAAATAATGTTTTTTTTAGAAGCGAGTTGAGATTAGATAACCAAACGCTAGCTGTTCCTACAGAAACTGTCATGGTTTGAGGTTAGTGAGAACTCTAATATGACCCAGACTTCAGACCAACACACAGGGAGACGGAGTTCAATAAATAACAGTGTTTAATATTTACAGTGGACATGAAAACAACACAGTGAACAGGATTGTGAATGTGCAAGGTGGACTGGAGGACTGGATCCGGGGACCTCTGGAGGAGATCTAGCAGTAGAGGAGAACAGGTTAGTGATTTGCTGGTTCCAGGAATGATGATCACAGTTACGGTGTGTGGGGAGTGTGCACGCAGATTTACGGGTGCAGGTATGTGTGGTAGGAAGGTGTTAGGGTTGAAAACCATAACATACCTCAAATGGGGAGAGTCCGGTGGCTGAGGAGATGTGAGCGTTGTGCACATACTCGACCCAGGGGAGGTGATGGGACCAGGAAGAGGGGTTCTGCGAACACACACACTGTAACTGGTTTTCGACTTCTTGATTGAATTGTTCACACTGACCGTTTGACTGCGGATGATATCCGGAGGTGAGTTTGACTTGTGCGCCCAGGGATGTGCAGAATTCCCTCCAGACCCTAGAGATAAATTGAGGACCACGGTCGAAGAGGATTTCAGTGGGGATTCCGTGTAATCTGAAGACATGCTGGATCAGGAGCGGGGCTGTCTCCTGGGCAGAAGGGAGCTTGGACAAGGCAATACAGTGACAGGATTTAGAAAAGTGATCGATGATTGTGAGAATTACTGACTTGCCTTGAGAGATCGGGAGCCCGGTAACAAAATCTAGGGAGATGTGGGACCAGGGTCTGGAGGGTATGGATAGAAATCGGAGGAGTCCTTCTGGTGGCTGATGTGTGGATTTGTTCCGGGTGCACATGGAGCAGGCGGCTAGTCCATCACATCTTTATTCAGTGACGGCCACCAGTAGTATCGCCAGAGCAGCCCGACGGTCTGGCTGACTCTGAGATGACAGGCAAACCGGTAGGCGTGGCCCCAGCGGATGACCTAGGATCTGACGGTGGTAGGGACATATAGTCTGTTAGGCGGTCAATCCCTGGGGTCAGGTTCACTCTGCGTACAGCGTTCTCGATGTCCCAGGTGACAGAAGCTACGGCACAGGAGAAGGGCAGGATGGAGGTTGGCTGGTCTGGAGGCAGGTCTGATTGATGAATGTGGGAGAGAGCGTCAGGTTTGAGGTTTTTTGATCCAGGTCTGTAAGAGATGTTAAGGTTGAAACGGGAGAAAAACAGGGACCAACGAAACTGTCTGGGGTTAAGTCTTTCAGCTGCTTGTATGTATTCGAGGTTCTTGTGATCGGTCCATACCAGTACAGGATGTTCGGTGCCCTCCAGCCAGTGTCGCCACTCCTCCAAGGCGAGTTTGATGGCGAGGAGCTCTCTGTCACCGATGTCATAGTTTTTCTGTGTGGGGGTGAACCGCTTGGAAAAGAAAGCACAGTGGTGCATCTTACCGTCAGACCCCATTGGCTGGGACAGAACCGCGCCCACCCGGACATCAGATGCGTCCACCTCCACGACATACTGGATGTTAGTATCGGGGTGAGCGAGGACCGCTGCCTGGGTGAACTGACTCCACTGAAATGAAACCTTAGTAGAGGTTAGTGCAGTGAGGGGAGCAGCGATAGCACTAAAACCTTTAATGAATCTCCTGTAGAAGTTTTGTGATCTAGAGATGTAGGAGTCGGCCACTCGTCCACAACTCTGGTTTTTGCAGGATCCGGATGGATCCCTTCATGGATGAAGCCGAGAAATATGACGGAAGGAACATGAAATTCACATTTCTTGGCTTTGACAAAGAGGCGGTTCTCCAACAACCGCTGGAGCATTTGGCAGACGTGGTTCTGGTGCTGTTTTGGATCTGAAGAAAAAATCAAAATGTCATCCAGATAAACAAAAAAAAACTTGTGTAGAAAATCCCTGAGAATGGAATTGTTTAAAATTTGAAATACAGCGGGGGCGTTGGTGAGTCTGAATGGCATGGCGAGATACTCATAGTGACCTATATGAGTTTTGAAAGCAGTTTTCCATTCGTCGCTGTTGGAGATCTTAAGGTTTTACAATGTTTGGAAAAGGTCACAGGACATGTTGCAGGAGTGAGTGATCTAAATTTGCCCTGACTTGTATAAACACTTCTGTCTTTATCTTAGACACCAATTGGTTTACGACTAGTTCCTGTTGTTTATCCACAGGTGTGATTGTTTATTCCACTCTGACTTTATTACCTGACCCAAGCTTACTCCCCCTCTGTATCCTCCAGATGTTGTGTGTCTTTGTCAATAAATGAGCAAGGATGAGAAGTTTTAGGCAGAGTTGACTTCAGCTTGACTGAAAAGCACTCTCCCTTGCAAGGCAACCATACCCCTGTGTCTGACTGGTGTTCTTTTGTTGATTAAAAGTTATTTAACTTAGGGGTATTAAAATATCCTGACAGTCGCCTTCCCAGATGCGCACTAAATGGTAGACGTTACAAAGATCTAATTTAGTGAAAATGGTGGCTTTTTGTACGGGTTCCAGGGCAGATGACAACAGAGGAAGGGAGTATTTATTTTTAATGTTGATATTGTTAAGTCCGTGGTAGTCAATGCAGGGTCTGAGGGTTTTTCCTTCTTTTTCACAAAGAAGAACCCTGCGCCCAGGGGTGAAGACGAAGGATGGATGATGCCAGCTCTCAGAGAGTCATTAATGTATTCCTCCATGGCTTCTCTCTCAGAGCGAGCCAGACTAAATAAACGACCTCCAGGTAGACGCTGAAGACGTGACCTAGGTCGTGATAACAGGCCGGAACTTTTGACAGGTCTGACGGGTTCTTGGAGGACTCTTTTCCGGGAGCACCGCCTGGAAGTGTAGATGCATGGATCTGCTCAGAACCAGAGTGTAAACACACTGCAAGGAACTGGGTCACAGTGTGGCTTATGTGCTGAAGCAGCAAGAGTTAAATGGAGTTTGTTGTGTTTATTGCCCACCAGGACCCCCACCATCACTGACAGGCTCGGTCTTTTGGCTTAAGAGGGCAATTACGCACATGATGAGAAGGAGAGCTGCAATACAGGCACTGGCCTGCCGCCAAACGGCGCTGTCGTTCCTGCAGCGTTAGGCGTGCACGTCCAATCTGCATCGGCTCGGGCGAAGAAGCACGCTCCGGGAACGGAGTGGCCGGAGTCTGAGTAGCTATGTTTACATGGGCACATTTAATCGGAATAAACGCCCAATCGGATAAAAAAGACGTAATGTAAACATGTCAATCAGAATGTTTTGATCCGATGCAGCCTGATCAGAATGAAATTTCCTTCCGATCGAGAGGGGTGGTTTTGTCCGATCTTCATTCGGATAGACGTGCATGTATACACTTATTCGGAAAGAAAGGGTGAAAAAAGCCCACTGCGCATGCGTACAACTTCAGCGTGACGTCTTTCCGCTTTCGCAGACTCAAGTAGAAAACATGGCGGGAGGTAAACAGAAGTGGTCTTCTGGTGCAGTCATCCTGTCATCCTGCTCTCCTCTCCTGTGGTGGAGGAGCAGTAGCAATATGTATTCTGCCTCTAGCTTGGTTAATGCGACCAGTAAAAACCCAAACATAAAGGTAATCACCCGCAGAAGGTCCATATTGGGGATAACGTGAGTCAGATCGAGCACACGATGGGGCGGGAAAGACGTGCAGAAAGCACGGAGTTTATTTACTTTTTTTCTTCCCCCGGAAAGACAACTCGCTGTGCGCATGCTCAACTCATTTAACCTGATTGAGTGCTTGGTGCATGTGTACTCATGGCATGATCAGATCATTTCAGTTAGTGTCCATGTAAACAGGGATTTGGGAATTCCGATCGACCAAGATTTTAATCAGATTGGGGAAATTTGGCGCATGTAAACGTAGCTAGCGACAGCTTTGGGAGGAGCAACAGACCGGCCCGCTGATGGTCTCGGGCTTGGTTATCCAGCCAGATGGCCAGCTTGATGAGGTCATCGAGAGAGGTGGGCTCATCCCGGCTGGCCAGGTCATCTTGGAGTTTCTCCAACAGCACGTTGTGGAAAACGCTACGGATTGAAGAGTCCTCCCAGCCCGCTCGAGCAGCCAAAGTGCGGAAGTCGATGGCGAAGTCAGCCACGGATTATGACTTCTGCTTGAGCGCCAGCAGCGATCTCATTGTTTCTTCCTTGCTTCCTTCACGGTAGGGAGTTAGCTCGATGGGATTAGATTTGATGAACGCCTTGGCCCACCTGAGCGCTCTGCCTCTGAGCCAGCCGATCATATAGGAGGTCTTGCTAGCATCTGAACGGAAAGAATGCGGTTAAACACAATCTGACATTGCAACAGAAAACCTTTAATGTTAACCTGGTCATCTGCAAACAGTTCGGGACTTGGAATGGTCACCTCTCTGAAGGAGGAGGCAGAGAGTGACGTGGATCGGCCTTGAAGTGGCTCCTTTGGGCTGGCGTTCCTGGACACACGGGCAGTGTTTAATATTTACAGTGGACAGGAGAACAACACAGTGAACAGGATTGTGAATGTGCAAGGTGGACTGGAGGACTGGATCCGAGGACCTCTGGAGGAGATCTAGCAGTAGAGGAGAACAGGTTAGTATTTTGCTGGTTCCAGGAATGATGATCACAGTTACGGTGTGTGGGGAGTGTGCTCGCAGACTTACGGGTGCAGGTGACGAGTGAGGTGTGGAGGAGGACTGAGGAGACAACAGCGGTGGTGGTGTATCCGGGGTTGAAGGTACAGTGGGGATCCTGGTGATGATGAAGGTTCTTGTCGTAGATGGAGGGTGGACAGAGCGGATGGAACAACTAGGGCAGGCGGGCAGAGATCCGGGAGGAGAGAGACAGACTGGAGCCAGGGAAGGAACGGTCGTGCTGGGACACGACGGGAGCGGAGACTGAGCCCTCTGGACGGCGCGGCAGACGGCCAGCGCAAGGAGGCACTCAGGAGCCTGGAGACGGAAACCAGGAGGGAGAGGAGCTAGGAGAGGATGAGGACAGGGGTAAGGTAAGTAACAGAACTATTACTATTCAGAACACTACAGAGGCCACACGTTACCACGTTAGACGATGGAACAAACTGGCGTCTGTCTCTGGTTCCTCCACAGCTTAAATCCCAGCCCCAGAGGGCTGGGTAACGAGCCACACCTGCGCCTGATCAGCAGCTGCTGCCACACCCTGGAAAGACAGATGAAACCCAGACAGAAACACTGGAGAACAAACTGTCTGTGTTTTGTTGCTCACTCTGGGTCATGGCTGCCACTTCTCCTTCAGCTTTAAAACTCCAGGAGGTTTATGAGTTACCCATCCTCCCTCTCTTGTGTCCTGTCCTCAGGACACAAAAAAAGACAACTGTGGAGAGCTACAAATAGACTCTAAATATGGAGTCAAGAGAAAATACATGAACGGATTTACAGTCTGGCTCTGGACTTCAATGACGATATGTCGGTCTCTTGAACATGTTCGTGAGCAAATGTCTCTTGTGATGTCTCAGAGGGTTTTTACTGAAAACAGCTTCTTTCAGAAGACAGAATTCAGAGTAATTCAGCCAAATCCTAATGATGACATAGTGAGCCTTCAGAACATCCCTGATCCATGTGAACAAAAGCTCTTCATTTGGATTGAAGCATGTTTTTATTACTGCAGTGCTGCAGAGGTCCATCCTACCCTGCAGGTGACCCTGAACTCTGACTTTAACGTTCTGTCCAAACTGAGCACGTGCACAACAAGCATAAACTGCCTTTCATCTTTTTAAACTGGTGAAACAAGGCAGCATGAGAGAGCTTCCTCACTGACTACATTATAATAATGAACACATGTCTTCGTTAGTCAGCCTCCTTCGTCCCACAGATAGGACTGTCTGTGTGTCTATGTATTAAAAGGGACGGTGGACAAAATATGAAAGTGTGAATTTAAGAATGTGAGTGTATCTGTGAGCACTCAGCCCTTGTGCGTGTGTCCTTAACCCTTTCAGACACAGCGGTCATGGCAACTATTTAAAGACTGTTTTCTTGCACATGTATGGATGTTAATAGTTTATTAGCACATACATCACATTGATGGACTTTCCTTGGACTGAGACTATCTGGTAGTGACGTTGTGTTTTAGGAATAATGTTAGAATATTCTAACGATTTACATTTATTTTTTATATTCCTATTTCAAAGTGCTTGTTGGCCTTTAAGTTGATTCATGAAAACCTTTAAAAGAATAGAGTTCAAGTAAAGTTCAAAAGTTTTAAAGAAAAATAAAATCAAACAACAGATGAACTTGGCTGTGGTTTTCATAATTCAATTCAGGTGTTGCACTACCACTTTGCTCAAATCCTCAGCGGTGGCTCCGGTGACATGCTGTCCACTGACCTCCACTAACACCTACAGATAAGAGGCAGCCTGCTTGTCAAGGACGACGCCCGTCCCATGTCCGATGGTGATGCTTTAGCTGTCATTAATATGCCTCACCTTCAGGTCTGCAAGATGGCATGTGCATGACATTAGCATATATATTTGGGCCAAGCGTTTGACGCTGCAGTGTGCAGAGCTTGTGGGAGATGACACCTGTTAGAGACGCAGATGCTGCTCCAGCGGGGGGGGTGGGAGGGGTGGGGGGTGGGGGGGGGATGGGTTGGAGACAGAGACCGGGAAACACTCAGGTCATGTCAGAACTTCCTGAGCTGCATTAATATGGTTTCCTGCTGGGATGTCAAAAAGAGTCCTAAAATTCACAGTTTCGGTTTCAACTTTCCTTAAATAAGAACATCATGTTTCTATGCTGTTATATAATATGTACAATTAACATTTTAACACATAATACAACATGTTTGATACTCCTGTTTCCATCAGTTCTTCTTCTTTAGCAGGATTTGTACTTTTCTCATCAAACCCTTGGACTCTGATATATATCTTCCACCCTCTGGTGGAGGATAGAAGTGCTACAGGTGGACAGTGGACATATTACTATTGTTCTGATCAACAAGAAGTTCATACGCTTCCGTAAGTTCAGTTAAAAAATAAACAAATAAAAAAATATTCTACTTGCCCTTTTATAAACTTCACTTGTGTTTCACTAGCTACGTTTACATGGGCACATTTAATCGGAATAAACGTCCAATCGGATAAAAAAGACGTCATGTAAACATGTCAATCAGAATGTTTTGATCCGATGCAGCCTGATCAGAATTAAATTTACTTCCGATCGAGAGGGGTGGTTTTGTCCGATCTTCATTCGGATAGACGTGCATGTACACACCCATTCGGAAAGAAAGGGTGAAAAAAGCCCACTGCGCATGCGTACAACTTCAGCGTGACGTCTTTCCGCTTTCACAGACCCAAGTAGAAAACATGGCGGGAGGTAAACAGAAGTGGTCTGCTGGCGCAGTCATCCTGTCATCCTGCTCTCCTCTCCTGTGGCGGAGGAGCAGTAGCAATATGTATTCTGCCTCTAGCTTGATTAATGCGACTAGTAAAAACCCAAACATAAAGGTAATCACCCGCAGAGGGTCCATATTGGGGATAACGTGAGTCAGATCGAGCACACGATGGGGCGGGAAAGACGTGCAGAAAGGTCGGAGTTTATTTACTTTTTTTCTTCCCCCGGAAAGACAACTCGCTGTGCGCATGCTCAACTCATTTAACCTGATCGAGTGCTTGTGTACTCATGGCATGATCAGATCATTTCAGTTAGTGTCCATGTAAACAGGGATTTGGGAATTCCGATCGACCAAGATTTTAATCAGATTGGGGAAATTTGGCGCATGTAAACGTAGCTAGTGATGTTGAGTCTATGTTGAGGGAGATTTTAAAGAGGCCCTTCCATTAAAAACTGTTTTTCTGAGGTTTCTGTTGAATATTTTAGCTCCACAGGTGTTCTTATCTTCATAGTGGGTGTGAAAACAGGTCATCAGCTTCTCTTTCAGTTTTAATCTCTCAAACTACGCAGGTGGCGATAACACCCGAGTTCGAACGGCCTGCATCTGTTTCATCACAACTCCTTTGTTTGTCAGTGTTCATAAGCTCCCTCAGTTGAAACCACGCCTAGCATGTTGCTGGCTAAAAGCTGTAGCATAAGACGTAGCAAACAGGAAGAGAGAACGTCTGACGTTGCCATGCGCAGCGGGGCAGGAAACAGTATACCTTGCTCTCATAGGCTAGTTTGTTAGCCAATCTGAGTGCAGCAAATTCGAATAATGAATATTAATGAGTTACAGCCCAAAGCCAGGTGAATCTTCACACAGATAGATTAAAAGGTCTGTAAATCAGTGTTTCATATTACAGGTAAATACTTAAGAAATAATCACAAAGTGATGAAATATGTGTAAAATGGCCTCTTTAGAAACTTCTGTGGTAAAGTTAGGCAAATGTATTTCAAAATAAAGTCTTTTACCACATAATAACTAATATGTTAGGTGGTGCAGACAAATAAAAATCATTTCTCTGAATGTCATATTCAACATCCCAAAAAACTGTACCATTTCCATCAACAAACACAGTATGTTTGTAGGTCTTCTTGAAACTTTTTCATTAAAATTTAGTTAGATATTGCTAAATAGCTGATTCCTTAATCCAAAAACAGAACTCAAAATCCAACAACAAGGAGATAGAAGGGACAATCTGACTCAACAGTAGCATATTTTATGTTATGCAATGTTAAAAATTAAAGCGTGAGTCATCATTTCACAACATCAGCTGTCCTGTTTGGTTTGTATTGTAGTAGGAGTGAACTGAGAGTGAAGGGGAGACCTGTTAGTCTTTTTCAGTCTAAAACTTGGGCTTTTCATCTGCGCTGATGCTGCAGCCAGGTGGTGACCCTGCGTGCAGTACCTGGCACTCCACGCAACATGTAGAGACACAGCCAAAATCCCAGAATTGGAGAGCTGTTGACTCCAACCAACCTGCTGCCAGGAAGGCCTGCGAGAGAAACACAGCCTTAATCACCGGATACGGAATACGTCACAACTCAAACAACACAAAGCGTCTCTGTAATTTGCTGATCGTGTGCCATCACTTTATGATCCAGGCCACTTTAAAAGCAAACTGTTTAAGATTGAATGTGCACATCTTTGGATGTATTTGTCATTTTCTGCAGAATAACAACACCACAAACAGACTGCAGCCTCCGACTCAAACTGTCATCGAACGGATCCAGATTGGAGGAGTTTAGTCACAATGTCAGCAAATGTGCTTAAATCTCAGGACAAATCTTAGTTTTAAACCAAAAACCAAAGTAAACGAACAAAACAAATGATTAAAGACACAAACACAAGAACAAATACGCTAACAAATAAAATGTATTCATTATTTACAATCAAGCAGACACACACATACATAGATATTATGAAGACCTTTAAAATGACTTTTAGTTCATCACAACTAATTTAGATTCTGAACATCAGAAATTTACAATAAATCAACCATCAGACATGAGAAATTGACCAAATCTGTAAGTTCTTATTATTTCAACAGCACAAACTAAGCAGTGCTTTAACAAGCATCTTTCCTTCAACCTGTTGATGTTTTTCGAGCTGTGTTGATCACTCTCAGCCCTCAGCAGTATAGACCACGTTCATCCAGGGCTTTTAATTCAAACACACTGTTTCTTTCAGCTTCTCAGCTGCAACAGGTTTCCCAGTTGGATCAACATTTCACGTGAAGCAATCAAATCAGTAAAAACCTTGTGGGAAGAAAACAACAGAAGGAAAGTCTGGAATCAGATTTCAGCTGGAAACAACAAATCAGACTTGCTTGACAGTTTACTGTATATTTGTCCCCCGAGTGCTTCTTTGGTTTTAGTCCAAGACGAATGAAGCCTTAATATTCACTTTGATTATTAACATTTTCCATTTACACCATTTTATCCCTTCTTTGTTGATGAAAAACTCTGGCTTGACACAACAACCCAGAAACCCAGAAAGGACGCCTCAAAATCCTGTTGCACAATATGTCTGAAACCATCCCCACCCCTCTGTGAAAGCTGCTTTCTGATTGGCTGCAGTTTCATGGGTTTGAATCCACTTCATGACCTTTTCTCAAATGTCACCACGACTCTGTCTCGACATCCTTCTGCATCACTTTCCATTTTTAACTCATCTATGATGGGAAACCATAAAAATAATCCTTACTATCAGCGCCAGTCGTGGACTAGAATCACCACCTCATTACCACTCTTGTCTGAGGGGCTGATTATGGGATGGATGGAAGGATTTGAGCATCATAGCTGAGCCTGGGGGGTCGTGGCTGGAAGACTCTGATTTTTAATACCTCTGTGGGTTTAAACTGCAGATCAATCCAGGCTGCAGCTCCAAACCGTTCCACTTCCCTGCTACTCTTCACTGCAGCTGATACTAAATGAAAGAAAGGAGAAAAAAGAGAACATGATACTTAAAACTGGAGGGTCCTTCCATCTTTTAAATTAAAAGAGCAGCAACAAGTGCAGTCAAATCTCACTCTGTTCTACCCTGTTACCACCCTGGATCATTTGAATGATCCCACGCAGACACAGCACTGTGATCCCACTGTGACACACCCTGTGATGAAATAAACTATTGTGTTTGTCCTCGCCCCAATATGCTAATCCAGGATTAATTATGGGCCAACTCTAATGAGCATCTCTCTCACCCTCTTAGATATGTAAATGTGAGCAACAGTGGACAGAGTGGAGAGGCTTTTGTTAACACTGTGTTGTATAAAAGAGGCTGAACACGACAGTTTGAGACGAGGACAAAAGGTCCAGTGACCCAAAATGATTTCAAAAGGTTTGATTTCTGTTCAGTTTATATGTTCAGCACCAATTTAAAACATAAAAAGTATTTGTCCCCTTAAAGATTTCTTTTGTTTTTTTTTAGTCACACTTAAATGCTGCTGATCATCAAACAGATTTTAAGATCAGGTATGAAAAGATAAAACTTCAGCTTAACCTTTGCACTGTTCTGATTAGTTTGTTTATTTCTCAGTATGTTTCTAGTTAGATTGTTTATTCTAATTCCCTCATTTTGTGACTTGAAGAGATCAACCACAGTTCCTCAGTTGGTCAGGAAGTGTGTGACCACTGATGATTTCAGATCCAAAGTGAGGGTCAATGTAGAAATTGTACATTAAGTAAATACAATTTTCTGTGTTATTCTGGCTGATCTGTGTGGCTCCTGGTCTTACAACATTTGTTGGGGCAATTACATGTTTACATCTTTCTCTTCTCATTGGCTTTTAACAAGGTTTAATTTGATTGTTTTATTAGTGAGGTGTTTTATGTATTTATGTATTTTAGAGCTTTTATTCTGTTTATGTTGTTTTACTGTTTTTTTGTCACTGTACAGCACTTTGGACAGCCTTGGTTGTTTTTAAATGTGCTTTATAAATAAACTTGACTTGACTTGACTTACGTGGGTGTTTTGGAGAGTTTTTTATCAACATTTCAATCTCATTTCAGATATAAAGTCCAAGTTAGTAAAAAGTTGTGTCATTTAGGAAACCAACATATACTTCGAATCTTTATTGCTGTGATAAATTACATTTTGTTCATCAATAGAACATCAAGGATGATTAAAGAAACACTTTTAATGAAGAAAAAACATAAAGCTGACATGGCAGCAAAAACAGCTTATTGTCCAGCTTAAATCATGGTACAGGAAACACAAGGAGCATGAGGAGGACAGAGGATGTGACAGCTGACAAATGAAGTGAACAAACCAAAGAGAATATACTGAGGACAGGTGAGTGAGGACAGCTGGAGAGGACGAGCAAGGAGCAGTCACCAAGATGGGGAACAGGCATCCAAAACCAAACAGACAGAGATCACTGAAGAGCATGAAGATGACACACAGAAATCCCAGAGAACTTAAACAAAAACACACAAGGACTAGAGATACAGAGAAGGTAAAACCCAGAATAACATGAAGAAACAGGACAAATCATGAGCAGGAATAAAGAAAGCTGAAGGCAAAAAGACCACGACAAAACCAGAAACACTAAGATTAAATTATAATAAGGGCCTCAAAAGTAGCAGAACAAACTGGAATAAATAGAAAGGCAGAGGTTTAATAAGACAGGAAAAGTGGGTAAAATGAAAAATAATAGCAAACTCAAAACTCATAAGCAAGTTGTTTACATTATAAACAAATCTTTTTTAGATTAACTTTTATTATCTAACCCTGTTCAGGAAGATTGAAAAAAAAAACTGTTTCTGTTTCATTGAATGATCAACTTTCATTTGAGGTCAAAAATAGTTCACAAATCATTGCTTTAATCCTTACATAATACATCATACTGCTGGAATCAAGAGAATATCCGCCTGAGATTTAGAGAGTCAGAAGTAGAAGCCCACAGTGGATGAGTCGATGTGACGGTCTCTGTGCTGCGTTCAGGGCCGGATCTTTAGGTAACAACAGGTTTCAGTGGCAGAAACTGAAACAGTTTGTTGTCATCTCATGTTTCAAGCACAATTCAGAACTTTGTGACAAACTCAGATCCTGTTGGCTGCGACTTTTACTCGGGTGTTTGGATTAATTATTTTTGTGTCAGACCCTGAAGTCTCCTGCACTGAGATGTTCTAATATCTCAGAAAGGATCGCTTGATTGTGCCCACTCTGTCAAACATTACTCTGAATAAGGATCAAACTATTGGAAGTCTGCGCGCGCCTCTGTCCGCGTGTCTTTCTTCCTCCCACAGTTACTGTCCAAGGTGCTGAAATCTGCTGCTCCGGGTGCAGATCACATGACTGCGCTCCCTCCCTGTGATGCTGAGCCTGTGCGCGCGCCCCGTGCACGCGGACAGTTCGGTCCTCATCATGAGCCTTTGGGAAGGCTTCTCTGGCGCGGTGTTAGGGCTTGTGTAGTGAGCCTGCAGCGCGGAGAGCTCTGCTGAGCGGCTGAATGCGCGACTCTGTCTCCGCGCGTGCATCAGTTGCAAACGCTGCCGTGTGCAAGTGGAGATGGGAACTCTGGAGTGGGCTGCTGCCCACCAAGTGTGACTGTGCATGGAGAAAATGTAAGAATCCGCAGGCAACCCCGCAGATCCTTCCACAGTCAAAATGCAGAAAGGGATGAGACTGAATGATGGCCATGTCACCTATCTAGCTGTTTTGGCGAAGAAGGACGCAACGAGGAGAGGTTTCTTGAGTAAGAAGAGCTCAGACAACACAAAATGGCATTCCAAGTGGTTCGCATTGTTGCAGAACATGCTGTTTTATTTCGAAAGCGACTCCAGCTCACGCCCCTCTGGACTGTACCTGTTAGAGGGATGTGTGTGTGACCGGGCACCGTCACCCAAACCATCTCTCTCAGCTAAGGAATGTTTGGAGAAGCAGGTAAGACAGGGGACAGCAGGAGTTTTAGACAGTCCGTCCTCTGAACGGACACGATTGTTGCGATTAAGTTCCACTAACTCTGGCTGTGCGTAAAAACAACATGTCAAACTGCTGTCAGCGCAGTTTCTGTTTTCTTTCAGTTCTCTTTGAAATTCCTCTCAGCATCACCCGAACAATGTTACAATTTTAGATCACTTGACGTTAAGAGTTGCGTAATGGCGTCATCCAAACTGTTTGCCTGAATTCTGCTCTAAGACATCCTCAGAGGGAAGATTTTGTTTACACTTAGCGGGATTAACTCAAATCTCTAAACTTTGCCAACGGGTTACAGTTTCTTATCATCTGTTGCGCCGCATTAAGATTCAACTTTGTGTTTCTCAACAAGCAGGTGTGCAAAAAAAAATCTATAAAAAATGAAAAAGCTGCGCATCAATGAGGAGAAAAGTCAAACTGCATCCAAACTTTGCAGGTTGCCATCTTGCGGAGGAGAGCTGCCCCTTCGCTTGTCGTCTTGACGTATTGATTCAATTCCTTGTCTTGATATTAATAGCATCCTACCTTGGCAACTGTGTCTCCCTCGGTTTCAAGCGGCGGCCCGTTTGACAGCTCTCTGATCAGCACGAGGTGTTAACGACAGGTGTTTTACGTCTTTTTGACTCCCAACGCTCTTTGTTGTTGTTGTGTATTAAGGTGCAACAGCAAAACAGTTTTTGTTTCATTAGAATTCCGAGTCATTTCAGTGAACAGTCGCAGCCAGTGAACTAAACCCAGTAGCGCGGTGATGCATCACCTTCTGCAGCTGCAGTCCCTTTTATAACACAAATTAAAGACAAAGCTGAGAAATTCAACCTGTTATTTCGCCATTATTTTTCATTTAGACACAGATTTGCCACGTTCCATATTTGTACAGCCAAACTTTTCATAGGAATAGTTCGACCTCAGAGTTTAATTTTACAAACTTGAGCACATGGTATTTAATCATTTCAGAAATGTGGCTGAGGCAGTGAGGGTTTTTGTGTTTACAGCAAGCATTTACCCTAAAATAATGAAAAAAAGTCAAATAAGACCAGTCTAGATTCAGTGGATCAGCTCACAGAGAAACCAGAACAAAATACAACCCAAAGGTTTTACATAAGATTCAAACTATTATGAAACTAATAGTTAAAGAGTAGTTGTAAAAAAAAAAGGTGAAATCACTTCATCATCTAAGAGCTGAAATTTGGTCTTTTTTGTGATTGACATTAAAAATTAGAATATTTTTTATCTTTGCTTCTTGGATAGTTTTTATAACATTTGTATCTCACCATGTGAACTTGTTGGGGATTAAATTAAAGTGGGAACAAATTTAACCCCTTCATGCAGTTTCACTACCTGTTTGAGATGAATCTCATGTCTTGGTTCTTTGTGGACAGCTGGTCAGTTTAGCATCAGTGCTACTGCCAAGATTAAGATTAAAGCATTCTAAACATCCTGGATTCATTTTGTACCAAAAAAGAAAAAAGTTTTCAGCGTGCTGATGGTTTTTTTAAATCCTTTTTAAAAAATATATATAAAACATTGTTTTGCAGTCATGCCTGAATCATGAGTGACAACAGCTCCTCATCCAGACCGCTTCAGTAAATGTATTTCAGCAGTGAATTAAATGAATGTGAAAACCTTCAATTAATTCAGCATGTGATTCGTTTATAGAAAATGTGTCGGGAATAAATTCTGCACCATTTTAAATGCATCTTTTCCCATTTAATGAGCACATTTGATCACATTTTATCAACAAAGACGTTGCTTGTATGTGTGGGAACTTCTCTCCAGTGTGCACATCTGGAGCGACTCATCTGATTTTGTTTATTCGTCCTTAAGTCGACTGACTCCCATAAACACCACTGCCAATCCATGAAACCAAGCAACACCACAGAAGGTGAAACGAGGACATGAAGACTAATTATTGCTTCATGTCTGCAGGCAAACAGATTTCCTTTTCCTCTCTTGGATAAAAACAGAGGATGACATCGGAGTCAGTGAGCCGACTGCAGAGGTCGTCAAAGTCAATGCTACTGTATGCTTCTAACGTTAAACCTGTTACGTGTGCAGATTATGACAGCTTTCAGATTTTATTTATTTTTTGTTGAGCAGTGTGTGTCCATGAGAGAGTGTGTGAGAGCTGTGAGAGAAATGGCCAGGAGGGTACAGAATCTTATCTGTGTGAGTGTGTGACAGGGAGAGGTACAATGCAGCAGATAGACGTCAAGCCAACTGCCACTTTGCAGGGCTACAGAGCTTTTTATAGCCCTCACTCCTCAAAAAGGCAAAAGATCCCTCTCTCTCGCTCGCTCGCTCGCTCGCTCCCCGTCTGTCTCTCTCTGTTCTCATTGTATTCTTTGGAGTGTTCTACTTTTTAAACGTTCTTATTCCCCATTTAGAAGACGAGTTACGTTTAAGCCCACAGTTACTATGGCAACCCCTATTTGCAACCGAAAAAGTGCATTTGAGGGGGGGTGGGGGGGCAGCAAAATGTGCAACAACATGGTTTGGCATTGTGCTTCATTTAGCAAATACAAAAAGTACGAGCATGAGAACAAAAAATAAATGTGGGTCATCTTCGCTGGTCGTCTGGTGTACTGTGTTGTCTCTCTGTGTGTGTGTAATCAATATAATCACCATTAGACTTAAATAAACAGATTTACAACACACGTCTCTGATAACAGTGTCCTCCTGACAGGATTAATAATCTTGTAAAACTAAATTTGACAGTTTTTTTTTTTTTTTTTTGAGCCACAGTGTGAAGTCGTCCTGACAGCTTTTCATTAATGTCTTTTCTCTGTGAGTTGCAGTTCAGTCAGATAAAGCGTCAGAAACAACAACAACAAACAAAGATTGTCAAGTAGAAGTCTTTTTTTATTTCTTTGAGTTTAAATTCTTCCATGTAAACTGATCCTACTACTCAGATTTATTGGACCCCCCCCAGATTCTTTATTTATTAGCTTATTGGAATTTTAAACAAAGACGTCCCCAATGAGGCATCATCTCATTTAACAACATACTGTACTGGTAGAAGAAGAGAAAAGTGATGTGGAGTTAAATATAGCTTCCTAAAAGGCTGTAAACACCAGTTCATGATGTGCAATCTGAAGCACATTATTGACAAACACTCGTTCTGCTCATCAGGAAATATGGAACATTACACTGCTTCACAAATGATTTGCCTCTCGCACTTTGGGAGGGATAAAAAAAATCAATGTGTTTTTTTTCTGTGGTGGTCTATTTACATCACTGTTATATAATTTGATGCATTTCATGTACAAAAAGCCTGCATGTGCTGTTGATACCAGGGCTGCTGTGTTCCCTGGAGAAGTTTTAAGGTGACGGAGGAGAAAGGTGAGGATTCAGTGGTGTTTGTTTCACTGGTCAAAACAAAACAAAATCAAACAGTTGGGACAGTTTCATCAATTCAGAGATGAGTTGACAGGTGACAGACACGATGCTGTAGTAAACATGTCATTTTCAGGTCCAGTGATATTATTTACTCCTTTCTTTTACAGTTAAATTCAACCAACAATACAGAAAAGTGAAAGTTAAAATATCTCACAGTTCCAGTTTTTGTGTTCTGATTTTTTTCTTCACTTGTTGAGAAAAAGATCAACTTCCTGTCTAATTTTTTTTTTCCAGTATTACTTCACCATCACCTTCACTCATGAGAACCAGAAGGCCTTGGAGCTGCGAACGGAAGACGTCAAAGACTGCGACGAGTGGGTGGCTGCCATCACACAGGCCAGGTAACTCACACAACCTTTCACCTGCTCAGACTAGTTATAGGATAAGTGAAAGCTGTAGCAGATTCTTCTCATTTTAATATTCAGACAGTGTATCACAGCTGGAATCAGCTGGTGTGTATGTGGGACTTTGTTGTTTGTGTTGTGATTTTTCTCCCTGCTAATGTGCATTTACAATACTGAAAGATATAAAATATTGTATTTAATCACTCTGATTTGTTAAACTGTAACAGATACCACTAAAGGTACACATGATGATTTCCTAAAATGCCACTGCAATGACATCACATGTAGCTTTTAAGTTGTTTGGAATAACTGCCAAGAAAAAAACTTTTCTAAAAACCAGCAAATAAACCACAAGATAAACTATACTCACTTAACACAGACTTAAAACTAGAAAAGCACTTCGAGAGCGCAGACCTCCACCAAGCAGCACTTGGACATATTGTAGGAAGTACTATGTACGTATCCTTAAAAAAATTCCTGGATCCAGACGGTAATCCAGATCACTCGCAAAATCTAATCGATTGTTTCTTGGGTCATTTCTGACCTTTCCTGACAGACAGACAGACAGACAGACAGACAGACAGACAGACAGACAGACAGACAGACAGACCCTGATGAAAACATTACCTCCTGGCGGAGGTAAAGATTTCTGTTCTTTGGATGAATGAGACTAAAATCAAGATATTTGGCTACAATACATTAAACTTTTTTGGTGAAATCAGTAAAACGACCTGATAGAAGTATTAAAGTTGTTGGTGGAAGGAAGATGAGTTGGGTTTGTTTTACAGCTGTAGATCTGAAACAGCTGTTTTAAATGTTAAAACTGGAACAATGATTCTAAATGAAGCAACACTTTTACAAGACAACAGGTAAAAAAAATAGAGAGAATAAAACCATCAGCGCCAACATGTTAAAGATCAAACCACAATGTGATTAAAATGTTCTGACCGTGTAATAAGGAATAACTACAAAACCCACTGATTAAGCTACACCACACGATGTCTTCAAGTTAATGCTCTTAAATTTGATTGTACTTGAAGTTTCACACACTGTTTAAAAATGATCTGTAGTTTTAATGTGCTCATATTCCCCTGAGATTAGGTTCTAAAGACAGAATTACTTTCATGTCAGTAAGGAAAGAGGGTGAATCACGACCATCTATATAAAAGTTTGTCACAATTATTTCCCAGAATCCGGCATATTGCTGAAATCGCTTTCACTTTTAGAGCAAAGCGCCTCGCAATAAGCTGTTGATGAAACCTGCTCACACTGGGAATGGATTTACAAATGAACTTGTCCGCCATTTTTCCCCATTTTACGATCACAGTATCTATTTCCTGTCAGGAATCCCATGAGGAGCCCACTGTGCATGTCAAATTTTAAGGTCAGATATCAATTTTAGTGAAGTGTTTATGTAATGGGTGTATTACGGGGGGAGACATTAATATTGATAAAGCAATATGAGTGAAATAATCCTGTAAGGATTGGGCACAAAAGACAGTAATGAAAGCAAAGTCTTTAAATGTCAGCAGTGTGCATTTGTTTGGCAAAAGGTCAATTGATTGAACTCACTTGAAATGAAACTGATCGATACAACAACACATGCAGCAAAACAAGAACAAGCTGGTCTGTTTTATGATGCAGAGTGATAAAATCCAACATCTGCATATTTACATCTTCATCATGTCCTTCTGCTTAATAATCTGGACTGTTCAGTATGTTTCAAGCATCATAAGACCAAGTGTTGAAGTGTGTCGATATTTTTTTTCTTCACACACGGCCTACAAGTATTTAAAGAACATCTTTCATAACTGCGCTGCACTCTGTGTGGTTGAAACCCATCCTTACTCCGTGTTCGTGTCCGTTCAGTTACAGGAACCTGGCTACGGAGCACGAGACCCTCATGCAGAAGTATCTTCATCTCCTTCAGATCGTGGAGACGGAGAAAACAGTTGCCAAGCAACTTCGACAACAAATAGAAGACGGTGAAATCGAGATAGAGCGGTTAAAATCGGAGGTAGCTCGCCTTGTAATTTCATGCTGGTCTCACCTGTGTTTGTGTGAGTGTGTTGTTTGCCTGATACACGGTGAGGCAGAGAGGATGGAAACACAAAGGGCTTACAGTGAGACTAATGTCCAGACCCGATTTAAAAACCACTAAACTGTGAGTCCATGATGGGTTTTGAGTCCCCGGACCCTGTAACACTGTTGAGTGTTTTCTATCCTTATTATTGAGTCTAAACCAGATCAAATGCATCTCTCTTTAATGTGCTAATGGGTGTTTCAATTGAATCGTGCGTTTTCAATATGCATGAATCAGCTTTTGTTGTAAATGATACTACAGGAGCTACAGAATAATGAGCTACTCTCCTCCTTTTCATGGCTAAATGTTCACTCATAATGGACTTTGTTTATTATCAGTTCTTTATTAAAAGTTTTCACAGTCTGAGTACAGTGGGGGTGAATGTAAGATAATATAATAAAATACAATAAATGAATTTTTTATAGCTGGTTCAGTTTTTTGTTGTTTTTTTGGATCTATGAGTTCTTTGAACCAGCTAATGGACCAAAGCAAAGCTGATCAAAAAGCAGTTTACATAACTGAACAAAGCATTAATAAACATAATAAAAGCATGCAGTGGTGTGACAGAATATTAAATCACCAAGATTACAAATAGGATTTACATCAGTTTTATACCAAAAGTTAGGATAATGATCACTACATGAATAAAGACATTAAAATGTATCAGTTGTTTGATTCTTTAAACCCTTAAATTTGGAGTTTGGAAGCAATTAATTTATAGTGGAATGAGAACAACATAAAAACAAGCATGTTTTTGTAAAAACTACAGTATAAAAAAACCTCCTAAATATCATTAAGCAAATTTTCCTGCTACACAAAGTCTTTACTCCTAATATGTTTCCTTATCTGGCTTGTGGTCTTATTTGTAAGTGATTTTGGATAAAATGCTTTTAAATGACAAAAATCGTCTGTTAAATTCTGTTCTGATTTGAATTTCAGATTTCTGGACTGCTGAAGGATAATGAGAAGATCCAGACAAACCCAGAGGTTCCACCCAGCGAGGACGACACAGAGATCAAGAAGATAAAGAAGGTGAGGAATTATCCATTTATTATCAGAATTAGTGAATATTCTGAGGATTTGGACTGATTTGTTTCCTAAACTTTACTGTTTGGCTCCCTCACACATCAAGAGGCTGAAGAACAGAGATTATTTAGAAAATAAAGAGAGAGAGTGAGCATTGGACTTACATTTATTATTTTAGCTGAAACTCTAATGTGTTGTTACTGTATTATTGCCAAAAAATTAAAGGTACAGTATATAAGAATTTTACAATGAAATACTCACACAACAGTCTAATGTCCCATCGATGTTGAAAGTAAAATCACATTGTAACAGATCTGGATCTCAGCCTGCTGGGTGGTCACTAGTTTCGGTCAGTTTAAAGAAGTTAGCCCGGACCAGAATCATTATTTACACATCCAGAACGAATCACATGTGACTCTGCAAGGTCGCCAAGTCTTCAACACAAGTAGCTGTAATTCCACAACGAGCAGCAGCCAAAAGTAAGAAACCACCACATCCTTCCAACTGAGCAGCCGAGCTGCATGTGATGGGGCGTTCAAACACACTTAGGAAAACTCAACGCTGTACAAATAGACCTTCAGACATTCTCAAAAATGTAACAAATACAAGAGAAACAAAACAAGAATCAACATCAGAACTGGCAATCCAATTGAAAAGTCGGGGGGTATGAGAGCGGATGTTTTTCTACATGAACTGCAGGATTTGAATTTGACGATTCTTACATACTGTAGCTTTAAAGCAAAAACAGTAATAAAGGTGTTGGGAAGTGCTCAAATCAAAAATTGACAATAAACCAGATCTTTGATCCCCAAACTGAAATGAGCACTATCTTTAGGGAAAGTGGTGCAACAAAAATCAGAAACAAAAAATTTGAAAATGGGATGTTATAATTCAAAACAGACCAAAGAGCTTATATCTGAGTGGATTTAAATAAGTTTAGGAGCTCTGCAGGACTCACTTGACACAGACTTAAAATAACCATAAAAAGTTTTTTTTGCCTTCAGTGAAACATTTTAAGAATTAAAATGGAACTTCAAAACATACCTGTACTAAAACATGCCTGTCCATAAAATCTTTTCCTCCACAGGTCCAGAGTTTTTTGCGAGGCTGGATCTGCCGCAGGAAGTGGAAAACCATCATCCAGGACTACATTCGTTCCCCACACGCTGAAAGCATGAGGAAGAGGAACCAGGTGGTGTTCAGCATGCTGGAGGCAGAAGCTGAATACGTGCAGCAGCTTCACATCTTGGTCAACAACTTCCTGCGGCCGCTTCGCATGGCGGCTAGCTCCAAGAAACCGCCCATTACTCACGACGATGTCAGCAGCATCTTCCTCAACAGGTGGCTGGTGGTCAGACTGGGTGTGATGATGACATGACAAGAGCAGCACATAACCAACTCTCTGCTTATTTGTTTTATTAGTGAGACCATCATGTTCCTCCATCAGATTTTCTACCAGGGTCTGAAGGCTAGGATAGCCAGCTGGCCCACGCTGGTGCTGGGTAAGAGACACAGAGCCTCTCAGAAGATCTCTGAGGAGCTCAGGGAGTCTCAGAGAGGCTCACTGAGTCTCAGAGAGTCTCAGAGAGTCTCAGAGAGTCTCAACTCTTAAAACACTTAAAACTGTTTGAGATCCACCCACGCTGCATTCAAGATGTAAAGACAGACCAATCATTACTGCTGTCTCTCTCTCCAGCCGACCTGTTTGACATCTTACTGCCCATGTTGAACATCTACCAAGAATTTGTGAGGAACCACCAGTACAGTCTGCAGATTCTGGCCCACTGCAAACAGAACCGAGACTTTGATAAACTGTTGAAACAGTATGAGGCCAAGCCTGACTGTGAGGAGAGAACACTGGAAACCTTCCTTACTTACCCCATGTTTCAGGTCAGAATCCAGACTGATGATGTGAAGATAACTCATGCAGATTTACTTAAAATACCACAAAATAACCTGTAAATTCCAAATCCTGCATCATAAACTGATGAATTTAAGATTTTTTTCTCCTGCTCAGATTCCTCGTTACATCCTAACGCTGCATGAGTTACTGGCTCACACGCCTCACGAGCATGTGGAGAGAAATAGTTTGGACTATGCTAAATCAAAATTGGAGGAGCTTTCCAGGTAAATTTACCTTCCTTCACCTGCCACATGTAACATTAAAAACTCAGAGGGTTCAAAACTTTGTAACGTTTGAATCAAGTCTGACATTAAAGTACAAACACTTTATTTCTTCATACTTTAAATTTGAGAGAAATTTGAGAGAAAAACAAACATGATTGATAAGCTGTTGCCACCAGTTGAAGATGAGATCAACAGTCTAACATGAAGTTAATTGTCACGGTAACATGCTCGTACAAACTGATACAGGCAACCTAGAAATGTAGAACATCCCTCACACAAGACAGAGATTTCTATCAGTTTCAGATAGTTCTTAATAAAAGTATATTAAAAATGTCCTTCTTTTTTAAGGATCATGCACGATGAAGTGAGTGAGACGGAGAACATCAGGAAGAACCTGGCTATTGAGCGCATGATTGTGGAGGGTTGTGAAGTCCTGCTTGACACGAGTCAAACGTTTGTACGACAAGGTGACAGAAGCTGGTTAAATCGTTGGATTGATCCTGATTATTATGAAACACAAACATTTTGAAGAATAAATATTTATGAAAACAGCATGTAAAAACTAAGTTTAAAAGGTCCTGTGTTCTGTTATTTAACAGCTTTCAACATCTGGGATAGGCACATATATGATAAAATCTTACTTTTGGTGTTATCTAGTTTTCATTTGTCCTAAAATATAACTTATATTCTTGAGTTATTCTTTGACCAGGAAGTAAAACACACAGGTTACTTAAACCACCCCCCCGTGAGGTGCTCTCCATTTATTGATGTAGCCTTGAGCTACGTAAATTAAATGGTGAATAAATTCCTGTAACTCTAGCAGCCAAATGCACATTTTCACCAAGACATTTTTAGAAAGTAAAATACTACATAACGATGGGGCTTCTTTTTCAGACTCTTGCAGCTTGTGCCTGTGAAAAAAGGGGGCATGTGTGTTTAATCTGCAGGGGCAGCACAGACATGTCGGGTACTTCCTGGTTTAATATTGTTACATCACTATGTTGCAGTCAGTCGTTTTCCAGAAGAGAGTGGAGCAGCTGCTCAGAGCGCAGGACGCAGGAGGATTACTGAGAAATGTGTAAATTAAGCTAAAAACCACTCTGGGTTTTTAAATAAGGAAATAACATTACAACATGTTTAAAAGCTCCAAAAAGTTGATTTTGTATGATACAGGACCTTTAAGTTTAACTGTCAACAATTATAGTTTAAATGTTTGTATATTACCTGTTTGGGTGTCAAAGTTGTGGAACTGCAACAGACATTTACTCTATAAATCATAGATGTTGTAGTTTGGAGAGACCTACATGATACAGGTGGACTCGTCCATGTTCACTGTTTTAGAGCTATAACATACTAAAACATTTTAATCTGTGTCACTCAAACATCTAGAGATGAAAAGAAATAGATACATGTAAAAATTTAGTTAAGAATAATTGTTTTGTTGGGAAATACATGTGAATACAATTCCAAAAAAAAAAAACAATTTTAAAGATCTAGAAAGTGAATTCACTGTATCTTTTTTCACTCATCATTTTAAATCCAAAGCCATATGAAAATATGTTGTCAGATAACCTAAAGGCCTTTTAAAGACACGCCTGTTTACAGAATAAATTACATGTTTTGTTACATATTTGTCTTGACAGGTTCTCTGATCCAAGTTCCAATGAGTGAGAAAGGGAAAATCACAAGAGGCCGATTGGGCTCCTTATCTCTGAAGAAGGAAGGCGAGAGACAGTGTTTCCTTTTCTCCAAACATATCATCATTTGTACACGAGGCTCAGGAGGGAAACTTCACATCACCAAGGTACAGCACAATTTAACTCACAATGGACCAGAACAACAACACTACTAACAAGTAAACAGATCTGCTATCGAGAGCGTTTGTTCTTTGATACTTGGTCATTTCTGCCTCAGATTTTATTTCATACAAAAACTGAGTGACAAATATGATTCAAAGAGGATAATCTGAGACACAGAAAGATGTTTGTTTGCTGGTGTTATGTTGTGACCTCTCAATCTGATCCCAGAACGGCGTGGTGTCGCTCATCGACTGCACCCTGATGGAGGAGCCAGAGGGCACAGATGATGAGTGTAGGTGTTTGGCTTTTCAAATGTTTGGTAATATGTACATTTCAGGTAAAGTCTTTACTGAATCAAGTGATTTAGCTGTTCTGTAACAAAACTACCAGCTTTAATTATTGACTGAACAACATTTAACAACCTTGGTTGCTCATTAGCATGATGGTGAGCAAACCTTTTAAAACCTGCTAGATGAGCAGTTTTATTATAATCTTTAATCTAAATTGTGCAAAAATGTTTCCTAATTTAGTAACAAAAATGATATTTTAAATGATCTTGTTGTTTTGATTTTGTATAATTAAAAACCAGAACTATCGTTTCCACTTATCTTCTTCTTATACACCAGTAAATTCTTTTGTAACCTATCATGACATTTAATAAAAAGGGATCTCACCTGTAATTATGAGTTGACTGATAACTGTTTCACACCATTTAACTAACTGAACTATTATGAATCAGTGTGTAAAGTAGTGCTGCTAAAGTAAACTTTGCTCTTTTGGCTAGTGTCCTGCAAACTGAGTCCATATTTCTGAGGCATTAGAATAGTTTTTTTATTCAAATAAATTTTGTTGAATTTGTTCCTTGCAGCTAAAGGGGAGCGGAGCGGCCAGGACACGGAGCATCTGGACTTTAAAATAATGGTGGAACCCAAAGAGGGCCAACCTCACACCGTCATCCTTGTTGCTTCATCCCGACAGGAAAAGTCAGCGTGGACGAGTGATATCAGTCAGGTGTGTTTCCTCACCTTTGGAGGGTTTTGAAACTTTTCACATCAACAAGTTTCCATGTTTACTTTCCTCCTTTTCTGTTTGCCCCCATATGCCACCTCACAGTGCATCGACAACATCCGCTGCAACGGTTTGATGATGAACGCCTTCGAGGAGAACAGCAAAGTCACCGTCCCACAAATGATTAAGTAAGAGCATGGCACCATGTGGCAGAGCTCAAACATCATACATGCATAAAATAACACTAGGAATACATGAATAGAGGGCAAATGCACAGAGACCTCATGAACAAAGAGAAGAAGAAGCTCACAGGTTTGTGTCCCTCGTAGGAACTTCAGTAACATTCATACATCGTCTCAGATGATTTGTCCTCTTTTGTTTGGTGGAAACAAAATTAGACAAATGCTGCAAAAGATGTTTTACATAACAACAGAACTTTTTGTGAAACAGTTGAGTAAAATTATTGTTGTTGTTAATTTGAATTTCTAAGATAAAAACTTGCAACTACTGCCTTCAACCTTATTTTTCTTTTCCATCTGGCTGATTACACCGACCAAGAAAGCTGAAACAATACAGAGTTTTGTAAAACAACTTTAAAGAAGGCTATTTTAATATGATAATTGTATAACTTGGCCAAAAATCAATGTAGATCTCAATAAAACAGAACATCATCCACCTGATTTGTTGTTTCTCGCTCCAAAATGCAAGTTAATAATGTAATGATAATAATATATACAATTCTAATGAAGTTAGGGAACCTGTACACTACCAAATGTCTGACAAGAAACTTCCCACCATTTCTACTGCCCTCCATCACTGACAGGTCAGATGCAAGCTTATACTGCGATGATGTAGACATTCGCTTCAGTAAGATGATGAACTCGTGCAAGGTGCTGCAGATCCGCTATGCCAGCGTGGAGCGATTGTTGGAGAGGTTGATCGACTTACGCTTCCTCTCCATTGACTTCCTCAACACCTTCCTCCACTCGTACCGAGTCTTCACCAGCGCTGACGTGGTGCTGGACAAGCTCATGACCATCTACAAGAAGCCAATCAGTGCCATCCCTGCACGGTATGCATCACTCCAAAAAGGGAGTTTCATATGTGTTTTATGTGCGTGTGCATGTACAATATTATCAGTTATAAAAATAGACTTTGTATAACTGATAGATACACAGTAATTCCAAAATGGAAATACGACTGCAGGTAACTGCATTTCTGCACATTAAACACTTCATGCATTGCATCATGATTTACATACAACTTTCTATACACATTCCCTGCAAATATAAACAAAAGCTGTTAAAGTGGTTGGCTGTGTTTAACTCCTACAAGTGGCCTAGTGCCGCGTTGATCCCTGCAGCTGGAGAACAAACTTCGAGTTCTCCTCCTGTTTTCACCTGAGGATGCAGCAGTAGCTCTGTAATGGTGCAATGAAGAGGTGGGACTTCCCCCAGTGTCTGAATTAGTCTTTGCTCTCACGTGGACTGTCTGTAAGCAGCTCATCATGCTGCCATGTCCAGTCCAGATGAGAGGGGACTAGAAGAGAAGGCAATGAGAGGTCACACCATCTCATCTTCTGTCCTCCATCAGAGTTAATTGGCTCCTTCATCCTTCCTCTGACCCTCTGCTCAGCTTTCTCATTCTTTACCTGACCTTTTTTTTTCCATTCCCTTGCTTTTGTTTGTCTTTCCACAAGTCTGACCATCCTTTTCTCTACTGCGCTGTCACCATGGCAACCCTTTACTCTGCTGCAGGACCCCACCCTCTCCCCCTCTCTCCTGTCTTCTCCCTCCTTCTCCTCCCCATCATCTGCAGCAGCTCCATGGTATTAAATATTGATGGTGGTGTTTTGCACCCTGCTCTCTTCTCCTCCTCCTCACTCTTTTCTGTCATACTTTTTTGTCTGTTATTTTTTTATTATTATTATTTACTTATGTGCTGTACTCTTTTTGTTTTGCTTCTTTATATTTTGTTTTTCTCACCGTCCTCTTAGTCTTCTCCACTTTTTGGTCCTCCAATCTTGTCCTGTCTGCAGGAAACACAAGGTGACTGCAACTAGCATCATCTCAGGATGGAGGCTTCCCATTCGCCCACTCTCAGGCAGCAGTCAGTGCTGTGGTGGAATCCACATCAACAGTGTTGCTCCTCTCTCTCTCTTTATCAATGTCCCCCCTCTTCCTTGCTTGTTTCATATTATTTCTGAACACCAGTCTTCTTCTCCCACTCTACCTCTCTGTCTCTGTTTGTCTCCCCTCGTCTCAGTGGGCCTTCCCCGGGCCGGTTGCTGTTGGCAGCACCCATGCCTCCCACACTGTCACTTGACATGCTATTTATAGACCTTCAGAGGGGGTGGTTCTCAGTGCAAGGAGGATGCTGTCTTAAACAAAGTAACTTGAATAAAAGAGGCAGGAGCTCCCAGGGAGCCCTGCAGTTAATGTGTTCACTCCCTGCATCGGACTCTCTGTGGACCATGAATCTTCTTTCAAACCATTTCTCCAGTTTGCAGGTTCTTCCTCTGAGATCATGTTAACTTCTACCAAAATGAACTATCTCAGAAAGATGTTCCACTCACAGCTCATCCTTCAGTGTTTGTTTTTCCTCTCTCTTGCAGCTCTTTGGAGCTTTTCTTTGCCAGCAGCCAGAACAACAAACTCTTCTATGGCGAGTCACCCACATCACCACGTGCCAGCCGCAAGTTCTCCTCCCCTCCTCCCCTTTCCATCACCAAGACATCCTCTCCAAACCGTCGCCGTAAACTCTCACTCAACATCCCCATCATCACAGGGGGCAAAGCCCTGGACCTAGCAGCACTCAGCTGCTCTCCCAACGGCTATGCAAGCATGCACACCACCATGTCGCCGTTCAGTAAGACCACGCTTGACATCAACAAGCTCTACGTGTCCAGCACCATGGCAAGCAAAATCCCCGATGAGGAAGAGCCCAAAGCTGAGGGCAAAGCTGAAGAGTCCATCCTCAGTAAGCAAGGTCAGAGCAGCTGTCTGAGGACATTAGTGATAAAATCAAACTCTTTTCCAATGAGTTATTTATATTCTTTTATACAAATGGGGTAAAAATTACTTTTCAAACAGAAACTGAGCAGAAAACTGCGAACTAAACACACAGCATTAATGTGTAAAATAAAACAAGAAAGTATAAGGTTGTGGTTTTTCTTCATACTTGAGATTTATTTTTATGTCAGTGTCACCCAGTTCAGTTCATGTATGAAATATTTACCCTGCACAGATCTGTCTGTGAGAGAAGAGTGCGATGAAGACCCGAGTCAGAGTGATGAGGCGGAAGCAGAAATGTCTCCCCCCAAGTCACCATCAACACCCAAGAATGTCAAATCAAAAAACTCTGGTACTGTATGACTCCGCCTCTCTGAAACCTCATCTAAACATTATGTCATCCATTTTATCTGGTAACCAGTTAAAAAGAACAAACGAATAAGTTTGCTGTGGTTTACTTCAAATGAAATGATCCCTTGGTGATCACCTGAAGCTTCCAATAATAAAAAAACAATGACAAAAAATATGTCTGATGGATAAACATAAATAAATATTGACACCGAATCCTTATAACAAACTTTTTTCCTTCAGAATAGCAAAGCTACAGCCAAATAAGGTCTAGATAAAAACCACCCACAGCATCCTGGCCCTCCTCGTTCTGTACAGCGAGGGAGCATCCACCTCGTAGGTAGTCAAGCACAATTCATCCCCAGTGTCTTCTCTTCCTACGTTGCTGGATGCAAGGGAAGCCAGTGCCTTGTGTGAGTAGGTGGAAGGAAACCTTGTACCTTAGCAACGATGTGCGTGTTCTTCTGTGCTGCCCCCGGCTCGACGGAGGAAGGCAGAGGGGGAAGAAGTGAGTAATGGAGGGATGTAGAGAGGCAGGCACAGTGGTGTGAACACCGTCAGAGAAGAAAGCTGCAGGACACACTGTTCTGCAATGGTTTTAGCTCTCTGTTGCCCTCCAATGGTCAACAACTGGTCGGATTTTATTATATTTCCATAGAGGGTTTTTAATCACCTACACTCTTTTTAACCTTTTTGTTTTTAGCCTAAATTTAAACAAAAAAAACGAAGCAGATTATATGAAATTCTCTCAGATGAAAGAGTTTGTCATTTAACAGTTTTTTCCTCATATTTAACTTAAAAAATGTTTGTTCTTAATGTCCCTCTATGCAGAGTTTTCCTTGTTTTCCTTCAACAATGGTATGGTGGTGTCATCTTGCCGGGAGCTTGACAATAACCGCAGTGCCCTTTCTGCCGCCTCAGCCTTCGCCATCGCTACAGCTGGTGCAAATGAAGGCACACCGACCAAGGAGAAGTACCGCCGTATGTCCCTGGCCAGCACAGGTCAGCGACATCTGAAGCTGTGGGTTTCCCATGATCTCAGTTAGATAGTGAGGAATTCAAATATGATCAGCCAAAACCTGCTTACATGAGATAATATCTGATCTTTGCAGTAACTGAAGAAGTTTTGAACAAGTGGTTAGATGAAAATAGTTTCTAACTTTATATGAGGGAAGTCTTTAATAATATGTCAGACTTAAAGAATAATATAAATAATTTGAATAATAAAAAGAAAGAAAATTGCATTTTTGTGTCAAAATCCAGTAGGGGTCACTGGCATCACAGTTAATCATATGCTTTTTTAAAAAAATATAATGTCTTTGTTTGATTTGAACTTCTTAATATAATAATCTGAAAGTTAACTAAGCTTGGAAAGTTTTTAAATTTCCTTCTTCCGAAGAGACGATTCCATCTGGTGATTTTGTTAATTTGTTATTGATTTACTGATATGAATCAGGAGGCTACAAATGAAACACAATTAGTGAAAAACCCCTAAAATCCTTCAGAATAAATCTGTTTATGATTCTTTCCAAATGTTTTACCATTCCTCTCTGTCTGCTCTGTGGAGGGAAACTCAGTGGAGGAAAGAGCCATTTGAAAATAAAATTATCCCTCAGCGGTGAGTAAGTTTCAGTGTGACTGACCTGAATGTGATTCCAGGTTTTCCTACAGACCAGAGAAATGGAGACAAAGAGTTTGTTATCCGAAGAGCTGCTACTAACAGAGTCCTGAATGTGCTGCGTCACTGGTTCTCCAAACACGCACAGGTAAAGTTCACCTTCTTCCCTTTGCTTCATCCATCGGTTTGTCTTTAAAAGAGACAAACAACAGCTCTGTAATGGCAGTAATGTTGCTTGTGTGTGTGTGTGTGTGTGTGTGCGTCCATCTGCAGGACTTTGAGCAGAACACAGAGCTCAAGATGCGAGTAATTGGCTTCCTGGAGGAGGTGATGCATGACCCAGAGCTCCTGACACAGGAAAGAAAGGCAGCTGCCAACATTATTAGGTTGGATTTCTGTTAATCCTGCAGAATCATGCATACAATCAAACAGAAAACATCTGCATTAAAACACATTCCTGTAAGAACATGATGGATTGAATATTATTCATGATAGTAAAAAAGGAGTGGAGATGAAATGCATCATCATGTAGCCTGGTTTAATTTAATCTACTGGTATGTATGCATGAATCATGCCTGATGGTGGCAGTGTAGAATTAAATCTTTCTTTATCCTGTTAATCTGAATCTGTAGATCTGAAATCTGTGAGTATAAAAAAAACAGCATGAAACTACATAAAAACACTTATTTGTGTCTTTTGATTTCCAGGACTCTCACTCAGGAGGATCCTGGAGACAACCAGCCTACAATCGAAGGGATCACACAGACGGTGAGGCGTAAGCATGACTCAGCATCATCCTGCAGTATTTATTGCTTCTGTTTTTATGATTAAAAACCTTTTTTCGGTGTTCAGGCCATGGAGGAAAGTAAGACTGAACCTTTTGAGAGCCACTCAGCTTTGGAGATTGCAGAGCAGCTCACACTGTTGGACCACCTGGTTTTTAAAGTCATCCCATACGAGTAAGTCTCCTACAGGCAGGAGGAAAGTCATTGCTGGTGTTTATCAAGCTGTGATTTTTATTATAAAGTATTCAATTTATCTACAGGGAATTTTTTGGTCAAGGATGGATGAAGAATGACAAGAACGAGAGAACACCGTACATAATGAAGACCACCAAGCATTTTAACGAGGTAGGTGTTTGCCATGAAATCACAGATAAATAGATAGATGAATATGTTTAAATGATTTGCTTCTGTTTTTGTCAGATCAGTAACAGGATTGCCTCGGAGATTCTTCACTGGGATGACATTAACATACGTGTGGCGGTGATAGAGAAATGGGTGGCGGTGGCAGACATCTGTCACTGCCTTCACAACTACAATGCTGTGTTGGAGATCACGTCCTCTCTCAACCGCAGCTCCATCTTCCGCCTCAAGAGGACCTGGCTCAAAGTTTCCAAGCAGGTATCAGATCTTCATTGCAAGAGCAAAGATAAAGATGCATAAATGTAATACAACTAGCTTATCAGTGACCAGCCCAGGTGTTTCCAGAGTATATGAGCTAAAGCTTAGCATAACAATATGATAGGGACGTTCTAGACTTATCTTTAAAAGTAAGTTACTTTTAAATCTTATTTTAGTTTTTGATCATTACTAAAAATGAAAAGAGATACTTTTGATAATTATGCACTAGTAGTAAGAGTTTTGCTCTGATATACTTTCTAGACAAAGACTGTGATCGATAAGCTGCAGAAGTTGGTGTCATCAGAGGGTCGATTTAAAAACCTGAGAGAAGCTCTGAAGAAGTAAGTATGACCACTTTTCTACTTCCCACAGATCCCTCATATATTCTAGTAGAACAGAATCATCATCTATCTTCATGTCTTAATGTACACCTGTCCAATTAGAGCTTATTTAATGTGCTTGCTGTCCACAGCTGTGACCCTCCCTGCGTGCCCTACCTGGGAATGTACCTTACTGATTTGGCCTTCATTGAAGAGGGAACACCAAACTACACAGAGGACAACCTGGTCAACTTCTCCAAGATGAGGATGGTAGAAAAATCAGCATGATGATTTTTATTATGTGTAGTGCTTTTTAGCATTTCACTGTTTTAGATATTCGGATCTTTTGAAGTGAGTGTCTGTGGAAAGTTTTTGAGCAATCTGCGTCTCACCTGTTGTAGATGACCGTATGAACAACATCAGTCTGGAGAAACAGAGACAGGTTCTGACCAGAAAGACAAGCTAACATCAAGTCAAAGCAGGGCCAAAATAATAATAAATAATCATGTTTACTTTATTAATCCCTCTTGGGGAAATTTGGACTCTGCATTTGACTCATCCTCAGGATGTGAGGACAGTTCAGTATCTTGCCCAATGATACTTCGACATGTAGCCTGCCAGCACTGCGGTTTGAACCCTATCTTCCAAACGAGGCAATCTCTCTTCCCACTAGGCTACAGTCACCCAAATAAAACTAAAATGCATTACTGCCATCTTAAAATAACTTCAGCTTTAAAATTTCAAAGTGGCTCATGCAAAGCTTTTATTTTAGAAATGTCTGTTTTTCTTTTCATCAGGTATATCTTGATTTCATTACTAGAGGTATTCCAGCTTGCACAGGAAGCGCTGCCACGAGGTGCTGCTGATTTACAGAATTCTATGTAAATACTTTTATTAATGTAAGATTAAAGACAGTGTCGGAATATAAAACAGTGTTCAGTGAACCATTACATAAAAGTTTGTGATTGGAGTTGATTTTTAGATTACAGTATACTCAACTTTGGTGTTGGTCCTGCTATGGATAGCTTTTAGTTTCCTAGTTTGGTCAGAACTAATCTTTATTTCTACAATCTGAGGTCATTCAAAGAGCTAATTAGAACAGGTAAGAAATTCATTGTTCACAGCCTTTCAACAGAAACTAAAGACCTGAACAAAAGACCTGAACTATACCTTCAAATCTACATTATCATTTCTTTTTTATGCAAGGCATCAAGTTTTGAACCTTTTTTTTTCATATTTTGTGAAACTTGATGAGAAACGTTCCTTCAGTTTATAACAGCTGAATTATCATCATCATTTTATTTTTTCTTTCTAGATATCTCATATTATCAGAGAAATACGGCAGTTTCAGCAAACAGCTTACAAGATAGATTTTCAGCCAAAGGTGAGAAAACTGTCTCATTTCTTTTTAAATTGTCTTATTTCTTTACATTTCCAGAAAACTACAAAGAAATCTGAAAAAAAATCTAGTAAACTGACATGAAAAAGTAAATACAACTATTAGTCAAAGTTTTCATATATTTCTCAATACTTGTAATTACAAATGATGTTATCGTAGTTTTTAGTTTTAAACGTACGGTATGTAAGAATTTTACAGGTAAATATTCACACAACAGTCTAATGTCCCGCTGGTGTTGAAAATAAAGTCACATTGTAACAGATCTGGATCTCAGCCAGCTGGGTGGTTGCTAGTTTCGGTCATTTTAAAAAAGCTAGCACAGACCAAAATCATTATTTACACGTCCAGACTTCCTGGTTCCATAACAAATCGCATGTAAGTCGGCAAGGTTGCCAAATCTTCAACACAAGTAGCTGTAATTTGACAACAATCAGCAGCAAAAAGTAAGAAACCACAACATCCTTCCAACTGAGCAGCCAAGCTGCACATGATGGGGCGTTCAAATGCACTTAGGAAAGCTCAATGCTGAACAAATAGGCCTTCAGACATTCCCAAAAATTAAACAAATGCAAGAGAAACAAAATGAGGATCAAAATTGGAACTGGCAACCCAACAGAAAAATCAGGGAGGGAAGGGGGTGAGTGGCTGAGAACTGATGGGTTTTTTTCTACATGAACTGCAGGACTCGGATTTGACAACATGGTCTAATTTTTACATACTGTACCTTTAATGAAGTACTCGGTCTTAAGTTCAAGTTATCTTTAGGGTAATTTATCATGCAGCAAGCAGTAGTGCAATTCAGTCACACAACAACAAACAACAAATAAAAATTGAAAATCGAGCTACTTAACTGGAAGAGTGATGTCATCAGGGACAAGAGAGAACTTGTATCTGTTAGTCCTGCATTTTGGCAGGATGGACCTACACCAGGAACTCATGAACTAAAAAGTGGTTCAGATCCATCAGGACTGAACATGCCTTGCTGAGGACTCAGGGCTGAGAGATTAGACAGATGCATACTTGCTATTTTGCTGCACAGTTTCACAATCACCTGCAAGTAGGGCTGTAATGATACACCGATGTATCGATGTATCGCGATACAGAGAGCAGTATCGATACATCGGACCACCACAAGGCAGTACAACATACGCTCTAACATTGTATAAAAAAGGTTTTTTGCTGAAAAAAAGACTCTGAACTGATGTGAAAGTGTAACTTTTTGTGACGAGCAACTGTTAATAATGCATTACGATTTATTAAATAATTCTTATTAAATATTTCTAAGTAAGAATTTTATTTTGTGACATATTAGTTTTGATAATAAAATACTACAAACTGATTTAAAGTGAATGAGTGAGTTTATTTCACCCATTGTCAAAGTATCAACACAAAATAAATATTATCCAGATAGTTTTGTTTTGTTAAAAATACAAAACAAAGAAAAGTTTTAATGTAGCGTATCGTGTATCGTATCATGTATCAAGATACGTATCGTATCATGGGATAATGTATCGTTACAACCCTACCTGTAATCTGTTTTTATTTTTAAGGGAAAGTGAACCATACCAACAGATAAAAGATAATGTTTTATAAAATATAAGTAAAACACATAAAAGTGACTGTCAACATTACAACCATGAAGTTTTCAATATGCAACAATACATCTTAGCTCTGGTATGTGAAATAAGTGATTTTATGTAAGATCCTTTTCATGACAGAAAGTTTTGTAGAACTTTACAGTATTTTTATAAACAATCTCTTGACAGTTTTGTGCATTTTTGAACTTTTGAGATGTATTTAACCCCTTTTGAGCATGAATTTTGAAATCCTCAGTCAAGATTTTATTTTTATTTTGTTTATGCATTATTTTTATTTATAGACATAAAAAATACATCTTTGAACATCAATTCAACTTAATTTCTTTCAAAACATACTTTTCAGGAAGGTTTTCACATGTCAAGCTCAGGTGAACAAGATATGTTTTGATTATAAAACAAAAAACATGTCAATTAAATGCATTAGATACAGACACATATGCCTACTACCAGAATGTGAGTGTCTGTGGAGGGAGACACTAAAGTGGTGGCTTATCAGCAAAATCAACCAAAAATACCCAAACACGTACAATAAGCAGCTGTCCACTGTACCATCATGCATGAAAGAGTTAAGATGTCAAATTCACAGCAAGTTAAAGGTGGTAAAGAGGATTTTGTAGCAAATTTAGATGTCAAATTTACTTTAAAATAATTTTATCAACTTGTAACAGTCTTGCACTTACAGTTTCCAAAAGAAAAAGTTATAATATTAATAAATCATAGACCTGGTGAGACTTGAAATAAAGTAACCAATAGATAATGAACCCATTTCGTTATCTATTGACTACTAGATTGTCAATCACACTTCTTACATTCGTACTTCGTAGTTTGCGTAGGCCTCAGGGCTGGTTTAAACTGCATGCGGAAGCACTGCGAAGCAGAGTGGAACGCAGACCGCTTCCATTCGGCGCCCTTGTTAATCTATGGTGTTGTTAACATCAGACATGGAGCACTACGAAGTGGCGCAGCCTGCCCGTGCCGCAAAGCGATCATTTCGGCATCTGGTCTATTTTTTGCACGAGCCGCGAGGAAGTCACACCAAGTCACATGAGACAATCCGGTCAATTTTGAAAATAAAAGCAATTCTTCAAAATAAAAAAGACAAATGTGATCATATTTGTGTATCTAAACAGACTATAGAGATGAAAACAAACACAACACACACCTACACAAACACACACACACACACAGTTCAATGGAGTGGGCTGAATACGTTGGGGTTTTTTTTGGGTGTCTAAACACAAACAGGGAAATAGTGAGAGAACGAGGAGTTGGAGACAAGTCAAGATGAAACAAGCTCTCTTCAATTATTTTTATGTTATTTACTTACCCATGATGAAAAAATAACTCTGAATGAACAGAGGAGCAGAAACTCTTGTGGACCGGTGCAGAGAAAGACGAGTCTGACATGAACAGGGGAAACGCATCGCGGCGCTCAGGTGTCAGGCTTCACAGTGATTATCCACTCTGCTACTAGCATTTCAGCACTAGTAGCACTTGTACTGAGTAACAATAAACAGCCTTTTACCATCAATGACTCTGAGATGTTTGAAGAAACAAAGTTGTAGTAGTTCCAGAAAAAACTCCAGTGATACCGATAGTAAACAAAACGAGGAGAGACTCCTACGCAAATTCACGATCCACGGAGGCGTTTCTGGCATTGGGGAGGGGGCGGGGATTGGCTACAACGCATGCGCACTATTCAAGAAACGACAAACAGCCGTTGAGCTTTTCATTTGGGGCAAAATCCTGTACACCTCCAACATGGACTATACTACAGGTTGTGTTACATGTTACATGTTATTATATTTATTTATCATTATTATTACAAAAACACAAGGCGGCAAAAATAACGATGTTCTTCCAAGCTGCTACATGTCAAATCTAAAAACACAGCTCCATAAAGTCTTCACAAAGGTGGCTGGAGGGGGGGGAACTGAGGGGGTCCAAAGGAGATACAATCAAAAGATATGTGTTTTGTAGTCTGTAAATAAATTTGACAGGAGGTCAATAAAAAGAAGCAGTTGAATTAAAACAGAAATCCTGAAGAAAAATGAGCTCAGATTCCTTTAAAAATATTAGAAGAAATGTTGGTTCCTTTGAAACAACTGTACAATAAATGAGGGATGATTGAAAACTTTTTTAAAGTTCTGCTGAATTAAAAATATAAAATTGTTGCTGCAGGTGGCAAAGTACCTCCTGGACCTCAGTAGAGTGATGGATGAGGAGAGTTTATATGAAGCATCTCTGAGAATTGAACCCAAAGTTTCATCATGAAGATGATCTGCGTCACTCTGCTCACAGAAGATCCAGAAAACAAGATCCAACTTGTACATTTACCATTATTTGTATTAGACACCATAGGCTGTGCCCTTATAGTATTTGCTCTGCAATGGACTTTTTGTGTATAATTGTTATTAGAAACTCAGTAGAAACCCAGAGAAATTTTATTTCCATAGATATATGTAATATTTATGTGTTATTTATTGTCTTAAATGACACTTTTTCTTTCATTTGTTTAGAACAGATAGGAGAGGAGGGGTCAGAGACTTTATTTCTAAATGGAAATGTGCCGATTAGAAAAAGCTCTTGTTCAAGAGAAACAACACATTTTAGTCAACTGAGATTCAAAGTGCACATGTATACTATATTGTAGTAACTACAAAAATTGATAATATTTTGAAAAACAGAGTGATTTTCTAGTTTCTCTGATAGCACTGACTTGTATTCTCCTTCAAATCAAATCACATTAATGTGTTATTCCTTAAGATTATAAATTGAAAAAATACTGAGGCCAAATCCAGAAACTTGTTAAAGCCAGCTGTGCTTTAAAAGTTTTTCTTCTCAGTGGAGTTGAGGGAGAAAAGTGGCTAAAGTTGAGTTATGTGCTCATGTTGGATTTGAAGGATTCCAGCGACATCATTTCTTTTCAGTTGAGGAGATTTTTTTTTATGTTTGGCTGACTTTATTCCCCTGGTGGGCAACAAGATGTATATACAGTATAAGCACTGGGCAGTGTATGTAGCAAATGAAACAAATTTTGAGCTTCTAAAGAAAGTTAAATTCCCAGTTTCTAGACTCAAACACTGAGAGTGCATTTTTCACGGTTAAATCTCTTTGACCAGTGCACTATGGGTTTTGCCTTAATCATGAAATGGATTATATACCAGAAAAGTATGTAAACTATTTTGTTCTACAACTTGCCAATGAAGCAGAAATATTGGCTGTGTACAATATATACTGTGTACAGGCAGTCTAATGCAGTTCCTAACATGCAACATGTTAAAAGACATAACTGAAATGTGTTATCCTTATGATTGTTCAACTCTGTACTAACTTTCCTGTGTATGATACTTTCAAACAAACATTGAAAGCAACTTATAAGTTTAACACATTCTGTATTCTGTCTATCCCATTGTGTTAGCAGGAGCTATACAGTGGTATTATCATGCTTCTTCTTGAAATATTTATATGTATTTTTTACAGGCTTTGTATAGAAACACTTAAAAAGCTTAAGTGGCTGGCATGTACCACTTTGACATGTTCAAATCAGATCTATATATAGAGAGCAGTAAGTGTACTGTATTTAAACCCCACCCTTTGCACCTGGACCTTTATCCTCTAACGGGCACATCAAACGTTTGCAGTGAGCAATACCTAGTGACATGAGTCTATTTCAACTGCTTGAGTAGTATTTCCAGTTTTGTATAAGAGTGTATTCTTTCCTGATTACCTCTTGTTAATAAATCTATTCTTTCTCAGGGGGCCAAAGGTTTCATTGTCCTATGTTTGTGGATTTAATTCGAGCTCATAGTGTGCATTAAACCTTTAAAAATGTTTATAGTTTTGCATGTTGCGGTTCAAAGTTGGATGTCAGTAGAAGTTGGTGTTACTAGACAGGTAAACCACCTGACTGCACCTCAGAGCTTGTTTCAGTCTGCTGGTGGAAGATGGCTTTTAGTCTGCTCGCCGTGTGACTTGTTACTAGAGTTTAAAGGGGCCCTTTCACACAAATTTCATGACTTTGTGGTTATTTCTGAAGTATTAACCTGTAATCTGAAATATTTTTTATCTAAAAAACATTAGGAGAAACTAAGTACCAGCTGTTCAAGCTCAGAGTAACCTGACTGCTTGAAAATTGAACTTGATTTGCGCCTTGCACCTATACTCATTAATATTCATTATGTTAATTCACTGGACTCAGCTGGCTAACAGCTAGCAGTAGCACAACAATGCTGATGGTCCCCTATGTTTGCTACCAAACAGCTGAACTAACTTTGCAGGCGTGGTCTCAATTGTGTGAGCTGATGAATAAAAATTAGTAAAATCAGTGTGACATCAAAATGACGGGATTTTCGAACTTGCCTGATTCTTGCACCTGCATTATTAAAGTGAAAAAACAGAAAGATAAGTTATTGTGCAATGTTCATACCCAGTACAAAATCAAGAACAACTGTGGACCTAAAATATTCAACATAAAACTCAGAAAATGTTTGTTTGTATGTTTTTTCTGGCACTTTTTATGTTTGTCCATCCAACCCCTTTAATTTCTCTGGAAGGTAAGTTTTGATGGAGCTTTGTTTTCTGTAAAAACATTTCTTCAGGTATCACTCATTTCTTTGTGCTTTGCTGCAAATGAGCCAAACTTTCTTCTAAACTTAAAAAAAAATGGTCGTCATTAATGGCATGATTTGTCTTTAGCCAATCACAGTAAATTAGGTTCTTGCCAAATGCAGTCAGGAGAAAAGCACACACATCGTTATCAAGAAATGCACAAAGTTCTTACCTTTGCTCATTTTTCAATGAATAAATTGTCTCTAGTTCTCCTAAAACAGATTCAAGAGCTGCTTTTATGCGTACATCCACCAGCGCAGCCATATCTGTTTTACTTTGCCTGCCTGGGCTCCTGCTGCCAACCATACCTGAACACCCGCCCCAAAGCACAATGCTAACACGTGATTGGCCCGAACCACCAGTGTCTTGGAGTCAGATGGTTTAGATAGAGCAGTGTAAGATGGATTTTCATGGATATGGAAAATTCCAAATCTCACTGGACTTCCTTTGTTTTGTGAAAACATTTCACCTTTCATCAAAAAATTCTACTCATTATCTAATTATGGACTACACAGAACATGCCAATTACCATGTAAAAAACCAGCCAATTAAAACAATTTTTTGTTTTCAGAGTTTTCCCAGCCAGGCAATATAGGTCTCTAAGTCTCATGATTGAAGAAAATTATCTTTACAAAGTCTTTGTATGATCATTATATATTAAAACTGAACTACATGTAAATTTTGCTGGTGGTGGTTTATGGAGATAAATTACAATAAACAGACTTTGTGGTTCCTGTTGCAGGATGGTACCTGTAGTTTTTAACCTTAACTCACTGTCAACATAACTTGTGTGAGTATTTAAATGTGAATACCCTGAATTAATTTGATTCATTTCAAAGTACCTTCTCATTTAGGATTTGTATATTCTGTTTATCAATACACAGTATGATGAGAAGGCCATGGTAAACACTGCCCCCCCCCATCACTTTCATTTTTTATGTCAGAGCTGATTTCCAGCACCATAAAGGTGTTGATTTCAAGTGAGACAACAACCTCTGCAGCTCAAGAGCAATTTATAGCAAGAGTGAACTATTGTGAAAGTCTGCTGACTTTTATTTTGAAATCACTTGTGGAGGTTTGTGTGGTGCTGAAAAAAGGACATGCCCAACTGGATTGTAAAGAACTCTTGGGAAAGAGCCAGAGGAAAGGATGGGTAAAGATAGTCTCTGTGAGTGTTTCTGTGTGTTTCAGGACTTGTTCTAACTGGTATCACTCATATTTTCTGATTTTATTCCATCAGATATATCATGACTGAGTGAGCAAGAAATATGCTGACTGGTTTCATGCACTTTCTACCCTTTACAATTAGTTTAATAACAAGAAAGTGATTTGAAAAAATTGTAAATTTTCATCCTTGTCAGACATAGTAAATCTATCAGTGTTTTTTCTGTTTAGATTAAATGTAGTGTAATGTGGAATTTATTAACTTTATTTTTGCATTAATCTTTGAAATAATTTTGACTGTTCTTTTGTACATCATCTATTATTACTTACTTTGTCTTTATCATTTTTCCTTTCCTGTTAGTTTGGGTTAATTTTTGTGAGTGACAGTTTATGTGTTTTGTCTGTATTTTATTGTTTAAGGATCATATCAGCTGGACAGTTGTATGAAAGAAAATAATTGTAAATCTAAAGTTGCCACATTCACATGATATACCTGGGTTCATTAATGTGGATTGTCTTGTTTAATTAGTAAAATAAATATGGAAACAATGTTTGCTGTGTTTGAAATATTTTAGATGTAATATGTGGCAGGTTTTTTAAATGTATTTGTCAGAATGTGTTTCCTTGGTTTGCCACGAGGAGGCACTAGAATTTTATTTTGGAGTTTGTATGTCAATCAAAATTGAAAGTTGTCCATTGGTCACCGGCTTCTAAGGACAACCCCTTTTCCCTGACAACGTCTGAGTTCTAACCAATAAGCTGGTAGAACTGCATTTCATAACCATAACATTAGAAGGGCGGGACTTTGTTACGAAACGTTTTATCCGCGTGGCGCCAATCGCTTACTTCCTTCAATTATGAGAAACACAGTTCGCAGCTGAGAAGTTGGTGTTCATCCCTGGGACTTATTGTTTGAAGAAACAGGTACTTTTTCTCACAAGTGAACCGAAATGACTACGAGACGAACAAAACGTGAAGCTGCTGAGAAGGTACAGTAGCATTTCGCTTCATAACAAACATGTTACGAAGTCTGAAAACTACAACTTAATGGTTGCAATATTCAAATGGTCGATTTGGCTGTAAGTTTCGTTGATGTGTTTTCTTTGTTAAACTGGTTTTGTTGTCAGTTTACAGTTTGTATATGTTACTGACAGGATGTGACACCCGAGGTATCAGTCCGACGAACCTCTCGGAGAGTCCTGGCACCGAAACGCCTCCAGTACCCAGATACAACCGATGAAACCCCCCAAAACAAAAGAGTACGTTTCAACAAGAACACAGCAGTGATACGGTATCATTCTGATGTGTTAACACGTCCACATTGTGTCTTGGTAGAGAACAAAAACCCTCAGAGAGAAAAGTGTCCAGAAAAAGAAGTTAAAAGATGAGGAAGATGTTGAAAACAGTGATGGGGAACACACTACTGTAAGTATAAAAAACACTGCAAACAATAATATAGAAATACTATTTGAGCTTTGTGTGTAATGTTAAGGTGTCTTTGCCTAACAGAATGGTTATGGAGAACTTTCTGCATATGAATTGGAGCGTTTGGAGAACATCAGGCAGAACCAGGCTTTTCTGTCTTCTATTGACTTACTCCAGGTAGGTTTGGTTCCTTCACACAAGTTCACCTTTCCTCCTCTAACGGCCCAGAAACCTGGATTTATTGCTGAATATAACTGATACATGTTTTCCAAAATTATAGTCAGATTAACTGACAAAAATTTCAGTAACAGGAACAACCATCCAGAAGTTGGACTGGGATTTAAACACAGACAGATGTGCATTGCTAAACATGTTGGTTAGAGTGAGTGTGTGTGTGTGTGTGTGTGTGTGTGTGTGTGTGTGTGTGTGTGTGTGTGTGTGGGCTTGTTTTTCTGACCTCCTGAGGACCAGTTTCCAGACATTTACTATCTTTCTGGGGTTTGAGGGTTTTTGTGGGGACCGAAGCCTGGTCCCCATAAGGGGGACTCCCCTTTTTAGGGTTAGGGGTTAGGTTTATAGGTATGGTGGGAATAGAGTCTTAGTTAGTCTTAGGGTTAGTTATAGATCAGTAATGGTTAAGGTTAGTAAAAGGGTTTGGGTTAGGTATAAATCTAGTTACTAAAATCAATGGAAGTCAATGGACGGTCCCCCTAAGGATAACAAAACAAACGTGTGTGTGTGTGTGTGCGTGCGTGCGCGCGCGTGCGTGTGTGGTCCATCCATTGTGACTCTCTTATTGGATCAATTTAATTTTTTTTGTTAAAAGGCAACAGAAGACTTGAAGCAGCTGACCCGACCCAAGCCGTCACAGAGGGGTCTGAGGTACGTCATCTACAAAACAGTTGCTGCTCGTTTCTCACTTTTTTAACATCTTCTGAAAGAGGTAACTTATAGTGTGTTCACACCAGCCCAACTGTCAGAAGCGTCAAGACTACATGTAAAGTCTATAGTGGGGTCTGTCAGAGGGTCGTCAGTCTCTGCGTCGCTTTGTGAGCATTAGCAGCGTCAACTTTCTCAAGCGTTTCAGGCGTTGAAGCTTGAAACGCCAGCAACGCAGAAGTCCCGCTAGCTGAACTTTTTACGTCCTTGAAGCGGCGTGTCAATCAATCAGAGCGTCTCATCATAGGGACGTCACTGCACATAACCTGAATGAAGCAGGATGTCGTCAAACAGGGTGCGGGACAAACGGAAGTAGCGCTGGAACCGAACCTCATCCATATGTAGCTCCTGGAGCAAATGGTTAAACTCCCCAATCTCAAAACTCATCTGAAGAATGGGGTGTATCCACAAACGGCGCCGATGCATCCCATGTCAACGTTGTCTAGATATATGGAGTAAATAAAGCCAAGCCACTCTCTCAAAATGATCTGCCATAGCTCAGATCAGCCGATAACAAAGGAACCCCTGCCTACGCACTCTTTTTGTTACAAAGGCTAGCAGATAGCGTTTTCAGCTCACTGAACAGAGTTTGCTTTTCATTTGCATTATGTCAGAACATGAATGTAAAAGGAAAAGAGTAATGTCTTCTGAGGAGAGGCAAAGAAAGTGTGAACAAGATAGGGAAAGAGCTAAAACCAGAGTAAACATTTGTATCTGCAGGGCCGGTTTGAGCAATGGCCATTTGAGACGTGGTTGTTTGTGACAGTTGTAATTCCGTTTTTAACCACTGGGTGGGAAAAGTTAGTTAGTATTGCTATAGATACTATAATGATAATTAATACAGATATAGACCATGTTGTGACATCAGTTGTACGTGGAGAGAGACTGAAACACGAACACAACAGCGACATCCGGTGCGTGGATGCCGCAGCCCCAACAACAGAACAAGGCCTCCAGCCATCGGGGTGCCACACTCCCATACCATGAAAATTTCTCACCCAAACCCACTCTGGACCCCGATCCTCTCCAGTTGCTCCTCCCCCATGAAGGACAACGAAATCCCTGGCGCTCCAACGCAGCTTCTCGAGCCACCGACTCGGCTCCCTCACAGTACCAGCCTCGCTACGGACTATTCACTGTATTAGGCAACCTGTAATGGTGCCCACTGTTGGCTGGTAGATGTAAACATAATGCCAACATCATACCTGTCTGAAAAAAATATTTTATTATATTTTGCTTAAATATAATTGTTAAAGGAAATCCTGTACTTCATTCTACACACTTCTAAACAACCTGTGGAGGTATTAGGTTTTTAAAATGTTGCTTTGTATGAAAATGCTCCTTTAAGTGCTATTTCTGAAAATGAGTTTGTGTTTCAACATTTGGGGGTTTTTGGTTTAATATTATTTACTAAATTCTGGTTTATTTAGTGTTTAGAAGCTGGATGATTCTCCTGATGTTCAGACTCAATCAGTTTATGATGAAAACAAACTTATTAAAAAGCTGGATCATCTGATCGTTCTCTCTCCATTTGGGTTCTCACCTGTTCTCTCTGAGCAGAGTCTACATACTCGGTTAAATGTCGGCTACACACTGTGTTCGCAGTCTTTGTTCACTCTGTGTGCGGTGGCGGTCGGCTGATGGCGGCTTCTCGTCCTGCTTCCACTCTCATATTGATTAAAATACATCTCCTCAAATTGTCCCTCTCTGTAGTCCTCATACATCCAGTTGCTGTGTGTCCTGTGTCTTCTGTGCTCCGCTGTGGTCCAAGCTTCATCTTCAGATTATATTTAAAGTCCAACATTGAGCTTTAATTATCTGTATAACTTTTCAACATGGACTTTAGCTAGTTAGCTACAAGTAGCAAATGACACAAACTTTTTTTGGACAAAACAACTGCCAAACGGCGTAAACAAAGAAAGGATGTTCACACGGTTCATCCACTGACAACACGCACTTCTTGCAGAAAAATGTCGAGATGTCACGGTCAGCCAGGGAGCTGTAAATTTGAAACCCGCTTAATCGTGAACTATTGTAATTTTTTGTTGAAATGCATGATTGAAGATTACTAAAGCGCTAAATATTTTATATTTTGTTGAAATTGTCAAATACATTTTAAGTTGGGCTTTAAAGTGGGACTGCAACGAGACCCTTTGTTTTAGTAATAAATATTTGTAAAATGTGCATGTTATTTCTGTCTAATATCAGATATTTGGGGTTCTAGGTCACAGGCTACAGTAAAGCAAGTGCTGCCAGTTCGAAAATCCCTGCGGCTTCAGAATAAAGAGGCAGAGGTTTTGAGTCTTCCTCCTGAACCCAGAGGAACGCTCCTCCTTGAGCGGGTATCAGAACATGTCTCCTTCCTTATTTCATGTATCTCCTCTGGCAGTTTTTTTTTCTTGGTATTTTTCCTTTTGATCATTCTAGTTATTTTTTGTGTTAAAGTCTTCACCAGTCAAGAAGCCTGCTGGACCTCTACCAATGGATCCAGTTAACATGGAAGAGGGATTCAAGCTGCCTTCACGTCTTCTTCAGCTGTGCTCTGAGGTAGGAGGTAACTCTGAGGAATCACCTTGTATTTAAGTCACTGATGTGACTGTCTCCTGCCCAGAGGAATCAAGTTTTTGTTTTTTAATGATCAGTGATTTGTTTTTTATTACCAGGACACGAAAGAAATAAAGATGAAGCCTGACCTGAACAGGTAAGATCATTTTTTTTTATTTTAAAATACATTAATGCAGATTAAGTACATTTGATTCTGAACACAGGTACAGCTCTGCACTGAAGAAGATGATGATAACAGAGGACAATGTGGTGAAAGTGGTGAAGGATCGGATCTTCTCTGCAACCTTTCACCCCTGCAGCAGCAGCCTGCTGATGGCTGCAGGAGATAAATGGGGAAAAGTGGGTCTGTGGAACTTGGTGAGTTTTCTCTTGTTTGACCACTAGAGGTCAGACAAGGTCTTCAAAACAATGTCAGCTGCTCTTTTTTTAATCGGCTCTGTTTTAGTAATGGTTCAGTTTCTATAGAGACTGTTTCCACTTATAGATGAATTTGTTTATGTGTCAGGGTGCAGATTGGGGTGATGATGGCGTTTTGGTCTTTGAGCCCCACACCCGGCCAGTGGGCTGCATGGCATTCTCCACGGCTCATCCCACCCAGCTGCTCACCCTCAGCTACGATGGATCTCTGCGCTGCATGGATGTGGAGAAGGCCGTTTTCGATGATGTGTGTGAAACATCTTGCGTTCCGTGAAGCAAAAAAGAACTAATTCTTTGAAATCTCTTCATGTGTATCTGCCAAATGTTGTTTAGAAAGAAATTAATTTTTCCAGGTGTACGATATCGATGATGGCCTGAAAACATTTGCTTTCATGTCACATGACTGCTCAACACTTGTTGTTGGAAACTGGTATGGAGAGGTTGCCATTGTTGATCGGCGAACCCCGGGGTAAATACTGCTTTATTACCAGAAGAAAATTCCATTTACTTAAAGGCCAACTCACCACCCCCCCAGATTACATTACAGTGCAAACTGCCTTTTTTTAAAATGCTTCTAAAGGAGGCGATGATTGACATGTTGCATTTCTTGACACAAAGGCCAACTGCTGAAGAGGGACAGATGAAAATGGAGGAAGTTGCATGACGAGTCAAGCGGCCCTGATCCATATCATTTCAAGCCGCTCCGCAGCGGAGAAGGAGGCCCATCTCTTAGTGGTACAGTGTTGTTTGCCAGAGAGCTAAAGCTATGTTTAGAATAGCTCGAGTAATATCGTGTGATTCGGCCACTGTACATCCTTGTCCACAACAGAAAATGTATGTTGCAGAGAGGTACCTGAGTTATAAATAAAAATTCCCAGCATGATGAGAATATAACATGCACAAAACATGTCCATACAATCACAACCACTGCAGTAAAGTTGAAATCTTTGCCCTGATTTCATTATTCTTTTACTGATATTAGTTATTCCCTTTGTTGTTGGTAATATACAGATGTCAGCACGTGGGTATAACCACCGGCATAATGAGCACCGACTTTTCCACCAGTTTCTCCAAATCGCTATGTGCTGCAGGCAGTTTATACACCTTTGTGCAGCTCTTTGGTGAGATGCAGGAGACAATGTAGCGCAGGGGTGTCAAGCTCCAGGCCTCGAGGGCCACTATCCTGCATGTTTTAGATGTTTCCCTGCTTCAACACACCTGATTCTAATCCTCTGCATTTCAACAAGTGCTGCAGTAACCTGTTAACGACTTGTTCATTTGAATCAGGTGTGTTGAAACAGGGAAACATCTAAAACATGCAGGATAGTGGCCCTCGAGGCCTGACTTTGGGCACCCCTGATGTAGCGAGTGTGTCGGAGATGGGGTGTTTCTCAACGTCAAGTAACCTTGCCTCAATGCCTTGGTCCCGCCCTGGTTGCCTAAGAGATATGTCATCAGAAACTGCCAAGGCGTGTTCCAATGTTTATGTGCTACAGAGGTATCTGTACTTGGTTTGTCTGCTGTTTAGCTAACATACCAAGGATACATGGGACGTGCCTTGATGCCTTCCCTCAGTCAAAAATTTCCCACAATACATTGCGGTATTCTCAAAAAATGGCGGTTCAGGAGCAGGCAGCAGCTACTTAAAAGGCAAATTTCCAGTTTAAACGCGAGTTAACTAATTGTTGCTACCGGGCTTATATCTAAAAGGCTTTTTTAGATCCAAAGCAGTTATATGGTTAGTTGCTTAGTAGTTGCAGCTTTCATCGCTAGAAGGTAGTAACTCACTTGCACATTTATTTTTATTTTAACATTTCCAGTTCGATATCTGAACGAATGCTGCTACGCTACTACGATGGGCGGGATGTAAATGTGTGCATAAGCGAGCAGCCACAGTCACGTGAGTTAAGTCTTTTTCCAGTGTCAGCAACATTGACATTGAGAAACACCCTATGGTTTTATACCCCACGGGGCGTGTCTGAGACGATGCATGTGACGCGAAGATTGGAAAAGATGTTGCGCTTTACGGCAATCACAAATTTCAAATGCAGTAGCCACACTTCAACCGTAAAAGGGCAGCACTAAGACATTTTTAGATCAAAAAGTGTACAAGTTTACAAGAAAATACCCAGAAACTGAAAGATTGCATCGATAAAGACCCAGTAATACCGTTTATATGCAAAAAAAGCTTCTTTAGGGGTGAGTTGCTCTTTAAGTCAAAATATTAGGATGTTGTTGTAAATCTTTGTAAAAGAGTTATTTCTTTTTTTTTTTTTTGAAGAAACTCTCATGAGACCCTCCACTCACTCGATCCGAAGACTCTGCGCTGTGTTAGCGTCCACCCACTCCAGATGCAGTACTTTGCAGTTGCAGAAAGCAGGTACAACTGTTATATACTCCTTTATTCTTTTCTGCTTACAAGACTTGATTTCATGCCTGCATGTCCTCATGTTATTATTAAGAAAGGAGTTTAAACTTGTTTGCAGGGTGGTGAGTATTTATGACAGCAGGTGCCTGAAGAAGACCAAAAGCCAGGCAGTGTCTCAGCTGCACGGCCACACCTTAAGTATATCCAGCGCTTATTTCTCACCATGTACTGGGAACAGAGTTCTCACCACTTGTATGGATAACCACATCAGGTGAAGCAAGCACAGCTGATTGAGTAGGAACTGTAGCTGTGTTGTTCTAAATTCAAACACCCCTGATAATTATATATGTCAAACTTCACAGGATATATGACACATCTTCAGTGACGACTAAATCTCCCTTGCTAAGTTCCATCAGGTACATCCATAAATAAATCTATGATTATAGATTTACTGGGATCCTTCTTTGGAAGATGCATTATGTGAACTTGATCTTCTTTGCAGACACGACATGCAAACACGCCGCTGGTTGTCGAAGCTTTCGGCGGTGTGGGACCCCAAACAGGAAGACTGTTTTGTGGTGGGCAGTCTGATGAAACCACGGAGGGTGCAGGTCTACCATGAAAGCGGCCAGCATCTGCACTCCTTCATGGACAGCGAGAACCTTAACACGGTTCTCTCCATCACTTCCTTCCATCCCACAAGGAATGCGTTGCTAGGTGGGAATGCGTCCGGACGCCTGCACATCTTCTCCAGTTAAAACCACAGAGTGATTAGACTGAGCAGGATGTACAACTCTGTGTGATATTCAGACATATTTTAGCTTACTGCACTAGACGGTGGGAGTTAAAGAACTCGCCGCAGATCTTCACCAAATGATAATGACACTGTAGCAGTGTGTTTACATTATTACGGATTTCATGGAGCTGTTATACCTGCTTATAGTCTGTAGGCTGAGACACTTTATTTTTTGAACAGTTCGTTTTCTCTCAAATTCTCAGATATTCAGCAGTTTCCCACTTTGCATTCTGTTACCAGCATGACTCGTAGTCTTAATGCACTGAGGTACCTTTCGCTGTAACCCCAGAGGGCTGTGAAAAGCTGTTTGTCCCCTTACAGATTTTTTGTTAATTGCACTGAAATCTTTCAGATCAGCTTCATTTTTTTCACATAGGTTACGGCTAGTTTTGCTAGGACATTAAATCATTTAAAACATGCATTTTTTAAATTTACTCTGGTTATATTTATCTGATATCTAAATTTGTTCAACAGTCTGAAACATTAAAATGTCTTTAAAAAATGTGTAATTAATACATTCCTTAGTATTAATTTTGAGGTATTCCATTAAATAAAATTAGTGAAAGTTCTGTTTTTAAAACTTTTTTTTTTTTCCTATTCAGTTGTAAAAAGTTCCCACAGCAGATTGCTGCCAGCCTTAATGTCTGTTAAAACAGCACAGCATGTAGGTGTGCCTGTGCAGACTTATTCACTTTGGGATGTTTTCTGTTCATCATTTAGAAGAAGCTTAAAGACACTGTCTTACAGGAGTGTAGTGACTATAATAGTGTTTGTGTTGAAACTTTAAAGTGTCCAGAATTGTTCTTTTTTTTACTTTGTGTGGCTTTTGAATTAAACTTAATAAATGGTTTTATGTAATACGTTGATCTTTTATTGTGATCTGAAAAATGTGTCAAAGTTACAGTGGGGCAAAAAAGTATTTAGTCAGCCACCAATTGTGTAAGTTCTCCCACT
>SSNP01000268.1:194383-267448 GCA_006937955.1 Pachypanchax playfairii
TAAAAAGATCAGAGAGGCCTGTAATTTTCATCATAGGTATACCTCAACTATGAGAGACAAAATGAGGAAAAAAAATCCAGAAAATCACATTGTCTGATTTTTAAAGAATTTATTTGCAAATTATGGTGGAAAATAAGTATTTGGTCACCTACAAACAAGTAAGATTTCTGGCTTTCACAGACCTGTAACTTTTTCAAGAGGCTCCTCGGTCCTCCACTCGTTACCTGTATTAATGGCACCTGTGTGAACTCGTTATCAGTATAAAAGACACCTGTCCACAACCTCAAACAGTCACGCTCCAAACTCCACTATGGCCAAGACCAAAGAGCTGTCAAAGGACACCAGAAACAAAATTGTAGACCTTCACCAGGCTGGAAAGACTGAATCTGCAATAGGTAAGCAGCTTGGTGTGAAGAAATAGACTGTGGGAGCAATTATTAGAAAATTGAAGAACATACAAGACCCCTGATAATCTCCCTCGATCTGGGGCTCCACGCAAGATCTCACCCCGTGGGGTCAAAATGATCACAAGAACGGTGAGCAAAAATCCCAGAACCACACGGAGGGACCTAGTGAATGACCTGCAGAGAGCTGGGACCAAAGTAACAAAGGCTACCATCAGTAACACACTACGCCGCCAGGGACTCAAATCCTGCAGTGCCAGACGTGTCCCCTTGCTGAAGCCAGGACACGTCCAGGCCCATCTGCGGTTTGCTAGAGAGCATTTGGATGATCCAGAAGAGGATTGGGAGAACATCATATGGTCAGATGAAACCAAAATAGAACTTTTTGGTAGAAACTCAACTTGTCGTGTTTGGAGGGGAAAGAATGCTGAGTTGGATCCAAAGAACACCATACCTACTGTAAAGCATGGGGGTGGAAACATCATGCTTTGGGGCTGTTTTTCTGCAAGGGGACCAGGACGACTGATCCGTGTAAAGGAAAGAATGAATGGGGCCATGTATCGTAAGATTTTGAGTGAAAACCTCCTTCCATCAGCAAGGGCATTGAAAATGAGACGTGGCTGGGTCTTTCAGCATGACAATGATCCCAAACACACCGCCCGGGCAACGAAGGAGTGGCTTCGTAAGAAGCATTTCAAGGTCCTGGAGTGGCCTAGCCAGTCTCCAGATCTCAACCCCATAGAAAATCTCTGGAGGGAGTTGAAAGTCCGTGTTGCCCAGCGTCAGCCCCAAAACATCACTGCTCTAGAGGAGATCTGCATGGAGGAATGGGCCAAAATACCAGCAACAGTGTGTGAAAACCTTGTGAAGACTTACAGAAAACGTTTGACCTCTGTCATTGCCAACAAAGGCTATATAACAAAGTATTGAGATTAACTTTTGTTATTGACCAAATACTTATTTTCCACCATAATTTGCAAATAAATTCTTTAAAAATCAGACAATGTGATTTTCTGGATTTTTTTTCCTCATTTTGTCTCTCATAGTTGAGGTATACCTATGATGAAAATTACAGGCCTCTCTGATCTTTTTAGTGGGAGAACTTACACAATTGGTGGCTGACTAAATACTTTTTTGCCCCACTGTAACTGATCTGAAACACACTGATGCTTTTTACACTTGTGTCTTTGCTGAATTTGCCAATAGAACTTGGAGGCAAACAGCCTGTATCTGTTTCGTCACAACTCCTTTGTTCGTTAGTATTCGGCAGCTCCTGCAGTTGAAACCACGCCTAGCATGCTGCTGGCTAAAAGTTGTAGCATAACGTAGCAAACAGGAAGAGAGAGCGCCTGATGTTACCCTGCGCAGAGGGGCAGGAAACAGTATACCTTGCTCTCATAGGCTAGTTTGTTAGCCAATCTGAGTCCAGCAAATTCGAATAATGAATATGAACGAGCTGCTGCTTGAAGCCTGACGGAAGGAGCCGGAACCACCCAAATTTTAATGCAGACAGATTGAAAGGTCTGTTAATCAGTGTTTCCTGACGTTTTTTAGATATAAAATGTTTTATATTACTGGTTAATACTTAAGAAATAACTACAAGGTCCTAAAATTTGTATGAAATGGCATTTTTAAAGCTAAACAAGGTGTCTGCCTCACAGATAAAAAATGGAAGCTGGTTCCACAGCAGAGGAGCCTGATAACTGAAAGCTCTTCCTCCCATTATACATTTAGAAACTAGGAACTACAAGCAGATCTGAAATCTGAGCGTGAAGTGCTCCTTTAGGAGCATATGGAACAATAAGATCTTTAATATAAGATGGAGCTTGGTTGTTCAAGGCCTTATACGTCAAAAGTAAAATTTAAAACTTTATTCTGGATTTCACAGGGAGCCAATGAGGTGATGCTAAAACAGGAAAAATATGATCTCTCCTAACCCTCATCAGAACTCTGGCAGCAGCATTTTGGATCAGCTGGAGGCCTTTAACAGCACTATTAGAACATCCTGATAATAAAGAATTACAATAATCAAGTCTAGAAGTAATAAATGCATGAACTAATGTTTCTGCATCACTTTGATTCAGAATGCTCCTAATTTTAGCAACATTACGCAGGTGGAAGTAGGCCATCCTGGTAACATGCTTTATATGAGATCTAAAGGACATGTTCTGATCAAAGATAACACCCAGGTTCTTTACCTTCTTGTTGGAGGCCAAATTAATGCCATCCAACGTAGATAACTGTCCCCCCTGTCTGAACCCTGCAGGGGTACGCACTGCCTGTGATCCCGGGCCAAGTGTTTGGACCTGCGGCTCAACAGACCCTGGAGTGTTCTGTCGAGGCTAATAAGCAGTTTGTGGACCTGCACCGGCCTGTCCGACCACAGCCCAGCCCAACTTTTCACTCTGCAACCAGAGCCCCGCCTACTGTCAGGGGTGCACGTGTCCCAATTGGGGAGGGGTCGCCATCCCGGCGGCCTGCCTTTTGACAGCCTGCCGGAGCACCCCAAAGAAATGTCAGACCCCGATATACTTTAAACAACCACTCCTCTAGGGGTTTCAGCAACCGTGGCTGGGGTGGTCGGGCCTGACTCCTGACACCAGGCCCCCAGCCGCTTTTCTCCAGCCCATCTCCAGCGCTGGGAGGCCTTAAGTTCCGACCCATGGGTGATGGCAACTCTGTCTGGCAGCTACAGTATCCAGTTCAACCACCATCCCCCACAGTTCACTGGGGTGAAAATGTAGTTTCCGACCCAGTGAGGTCTGCAGTTCTGAGACAGGAGATATTGGAGCTATTAGGAAAAGGAGCAATAAAGCCTGTTCACGATCCAGACTGGCTCAACGGGTTCTATTCAGTTATTTTCCTTGGACCGAAGAGGGACGGCGGGTTTCGCCCCATCCTTGACCTCAGACACCTGAACAAGTACCTCAAGGTGCAGCGGTTCCACATGCTTCGAACGGTGGATGTCCTCCGTGCAATCTCACAGGGGGATTGGTTCACATGTGTTGACCTACAGGACGCATATTTCCATGTGCCTGTGACCCCGCACCACAGGCAATTTCTACGCTTTGCCTTCGAAGGTCAGACTTACCAATTCAAAGTCCTTCCCTTTGGTCTTTCTCTCGCTCCTCATACCTTCACCAGGTGTGTGGCTGCAGCACTAGCACCCCTGCAGGCCCAGAGAATGTGGATCCTTCCATACCTGAACGACTGGCTTGTGCGTGCTCCATCCCAGAAGCAGGCACAGAACGGCACGTCCGCCCTACTAGACCATGTGTCTCAGCTAGGCCTATCAGTGAACTTTGCAAAGAGTTCCCTGGTACCAAGTCGTCAGGTGACCTTCATCGGGATCAACTCTCTAACTATGGCTGCCTCCCCATCCCCACAGAGAGTAGAGGATGTGGTTTCTCTGGTCTCTCGGGTCCGACAGCGTGTGAGGTTGCCCTACGGTCTGCTTCTGCAGTTGCTGGGCAAACTGACAGCCATGTCCGTAGTGGTACCTTTAGGGCTTCTGTCCTTACGCCCCATACAGGTTTGGGTGAACAATCTCGGCCTCCATCCCAAACAGCACCAGCACAGACTTGTTCGACTCTTCAGTTAGTGCCTGAGCTACCCCAAGCCCTGGGGGAACAGTGACTTCATCTGCAGGGGGGTCCCTTTAGGCTCCCTTCCCTCTCGTTGGGAAGTTGTGGTCACAGATGCGTCTCTCTCTCTGGCTGGGGGCTGTGTGGAACCACAGAATGGTCAGAGGTGTCTGGCGGTGAGAAACATCTGCACATAAATGTTCTGGAGCTACGTGCGGTTCGACTAGCTCTCAGACATTCCCTCCCTGCCCTGGAAGGGCAGCATGGCCTAGTCCGGTTGGACAACACATCTACAGTCTTCCACATCAATCACCAGGGAGGCACCAGATCCATTCATTTATTTATTTTTATTTATTAATTTATTTTGTTCAGTTTACAAATAATTTAAAACAGGGGTGTCAAACTCCAGGCCTCGAGGGCCACTATCCTGCATGTTTTAGATGTTTCCCTGGTTCAATACACCTGATTCAAATGAACAAGTCGTTAACAGGCTTCTGCAGGACTTGTTGAAATACGGAGGATTTGAATCAGGTGTGTTGAAACAGGGAAACATCTAAAACATGCAGGATAGTGGCCCTCGAGGCCTGGAGTTTAAGACCCCTAATTTAAGACATTTAAATAAATCAAATCAGGCATGTCAAGTCCATCCATGACCAGGCGCAGGCAAAAAGCCTTAGCTTATTACGCCTGCCCTTATCACAATATAATATATTCAGCACGTGAACGGACATTTATTTACAAAAATAAACACATAACTTGACACTTGTCCACACCAAAATGCACGACCCACTATCAGTTGTCATTCTTCCAAATATTTTTCCAAAATAGTTTTTTTAAAAATACTATTGAACTGAAAAACAGAAGTAGCTTGTTTTAAATCATCAGAAAAGCTATTCCAAAATTCCTCAAGGGACTCTGGCTTCCTCCCAGAGTCAAAAAAAGTACATGCAAGAGTCTCCCTTCCGTAAATTAGTTCAAGTTTGTTTATTTATAAAGTGCCAGTTCATGACAAAGTCATTTCAAGGCAATTCACAGAAAAATTAATCAATCAATAATAAAACATTTTCTATTTAAGGAACCAGCCGATTGGGCTAAAATGTTAGTTCAGCACAATCCCCCATCCTGAGCAGCACGATTATCCCCCCTCTAACTTTTTGAGTCTTTGGTCAATCCTCTTCAAATTTACAGGATGAAATGTTCATAATGAAAGATAAATAGATGCCAAACCTCTTGAAGATAGGTTATTCACAGCCCTTTTTAGGAGGGGGTACATTTTATTACAGCCATGATATTTCAGCCTGTCAGGATTTGTATCTGCCCTTTAACTTTTTGAGTCTTTGGTCAATCTTCCTCAAATTTACAGGATGAAGTGTTCATAATGAAAGATAAATAGATGCCAAACCTCTTGAAGATAGGTTACTCACAGCCCTTTTTAGGAGGGGGTACATATTATTACAGTCATTACTGTTGTGACAATTCAGCCTGTCAGGATTTGTATCCCCCATCTAACTTTTTGAGTCTTTGGTTAATCCTCCTCAAATTTACAGGTCCTATCTATCCTATCTAACCTTCTTTTGTAATCTATACTCATAGAGAAAATAATTTCCTTCTTTGTTTCTTTAGCATCTAAACAGTAACTAACTGTTTGATGAGTTTAAATTGTGCTTTGGAGCTCATCAAAGAATCAAAACAGCTCTGGTGATAGCTACAAATTATATTCTCATGGCTTCAGATAACAGATAACTAATAATGCATTTAATACTCCTTGGCGGCAATGAAATACTACAGTGTGAAGAAGTGAGCAAAATGCTATTAAAAATCTTTAATTTATCCAATATGCTGCTGCAGAATAGAATGCTTTTCAAAAAGGGGCGGCTGTGGCTGGGTGGTTAGAGCGGCCGTCCTCGAATTTGAAGGTTGGTGGATCAACTCCGGCTTCCACTGCCACATGTCGAAGTGTCCTTGGGCAAGACACTGAACCCCATGTTGCCCCTCGATGTGCGTATCGGGTTGTGTGAGTGTTAGCCCCTATCCTCTCCCCCCGGTTTACATATCGGGTTGTGTGAATGGGTGAATGCAAAACCTTGTAGTGTGATAGCGCTTTGAGTGGTCTGAATGACTAGAAAAGCGCCATACAAATACAGGACATTTACCATTTAAATTTAAAACAGAGGCATAGGCTGTATTGGCGGGCCTGATTCATCTTTTTTTTCCATGCAAAGAGTGCTGAATTGTGCGCGCTGCAATTTTTTGTGCAACGGGTGTGTTCGTAATATGCGGGTGATTTACTTTAACATTCGCAAAGAATAGCAACAGTAAAAAGGCAATATTCAAATGAGGAGTTTGCATAGCTGTGCTCTGCTCTAGTGGCGAGAGAGAGGTGGATCAGGCGCAGTGGATTTATAACGCGTCTTTGACATAAATGGGAGTACAAACAACATACATACAGTATCAAGTCTCGCTTTATGTAATCTACATGGCATATGTGGCGTATTGTCATTGTTGTAGCCTATTGCACATTTATTAGTCTATATTTCATTATTTGGGCACCAGTTGCTAATTAACTAACCACTCTGGTATAAAAAATAAAATAAACGATCACATGCCTTTGAAAAGCAGTAGAAATTGACCCGAAAAGAGCTGGCGCAAATATTTGCAGCCTCGTGAAATGACGGAGCGCCTGGAATACCCTTTTATTTTACGTGGGATTGCAGAGGGTTTGTTGTGGTTGTAGTCTGCATCAAAGGGGCTCAGCCTAAGTGATTGGTGATTCGATGCAATCACCTGGGATTCCTTAAATAGTAGGAGAACGGGGTTGGTTGTCACACGGGTTGGTTGTCACAGTGGCTATGTATTCACCACCAGAGGGCGCTGTTGAGATAAATCGGTTCGGAAATTTCCAAAAGAGTGTTCACTCATTAGCCAAGTGGTTATTTCAGCATTCTGACCTTTGACACTGAGGTGAGAGGACTTAATGTGTTTTTGACATCAAAATGTAAATTTTCAGATTTTCTGCATTTCTCTTCTGAGTCTTTTACATAATGCTTTGTCATTAAACAGTTATTACCATTTCATAATATAGAGGGAGAGCTATATTTAGAATCTTTTTTTTTTTGCTAGTTTATAGCATGTGCTTGCTAGCTTAACTGCTAGCAAAAAAGGACCATTGGGGATGATTGTCACATTCTCATTGGGGTTGGTTGTCACATGTGACAACCAACCCCATTTTATGCAAATCCATATATGGTGTGATACATGTATTGCTTTCTTCTTTTTTATAGATAGAAAATGGGCAGGAATTTTGTCAGGAAGACAAGTTTTGGTCAGACACCCCTTGATGTCATGCTACGAGCAGTCAGAGCAGTGAAGCTGTTTAATAAAACTATTCGAAGCACTGCAAAAGAGTTTCAGATAAACTACAGGACACCTAGCAAGATACTGCAATAAAATCGATCCATCAGAAATGGCTGGAGAGGAAGGTCGCCCATCACTAGCTGTAGGGTATGTCAGGGATCGTTTAGTTTTTAATGAAGAACAGGAAAATCAGCTGGTGGAATACCTCGTCACCGCCTCAGATATATATTTTGGCCTCTCTCCTGCTGAAGTTAGAAAACTGGCATACAAATATGCAGTCCACAACAATGTCCCTGTTCGCACAAACAGGGCTGAAAAAGAGATGGCAGGGGCAGACTGGTTCACTGGCTTCCTGAAAAGGAACCCATCACTTTCCATCAGGACTCCTGAAGCCACCAGTCTTGCACGTGCCAGTGCCTTCAACAACCACAATGTGGATCAGTTTTTCAGCAACATGGAAAAAGTGATGCAAAAACAACATTTTGAGCCCCAATCAATTTGGAACATGGATGAAACGGGCATTATCACTGTCCACAAACCGAACATAACTGGAGCATAACTGTTTGGCCGGTTCATGGCATATGTGAAGGAAATAACTGATTTTAGTAGACCAATGTCTGTTCTGTTCTATTGCTAGCCAGTCTTATTCAGATTTTTTTCAAGTAGGCCCAATTGTTTTCAGTTCATGGCATATCTGAATGAAATAACAGATTTTAGTAGACCAAAGTCTGTTAAGTTCTATTGTTTTTTCTAATGCAATTTTAATTCCATTTTGTCAGTTTAGGTAGGACACTTGCCAGTTCATATGAGATTGTAGCCTCAATATATGGTTGTTTGTACAGTAATATGACACTGAATGTTTAAAATTGAAAGATTTCATTAAAATATCACATTTTTTGAGATGCCTCCTTTTAAAATTTTTTCTCATTGAAATTACATTGGGACAACCAACCCCATAGCATGTGACAACCAACCCCACAATGGGGATGGTTGTCACAAAAGCAAAAGTTGTATTTTATGCTCAATATCTTTAAAACAGATTTATCTTTAGGAGTGCAAGGTCACTCTTTTCTGACCTGAAACTATAGACTTTCATTACACATTGAAACGAAGTCTGGAGGGCATAACCGTTTTTTCTAAATCAAATTAAAGTAAAAAGTGTGACAACCAACCCCGTTCTCCCCTAAATGTTTAAAATGACACGAATATATATGAATGATTTTATTGAAATGCATTTTCTTATAGGTCTTTTGATATCTGTCTCTATATAAATAACTAGCCTAAATAAATTGTAATCAGATTTTTTTCTTTAAATCTTTTTATTACTTATTATTATTTTAAAATAAAACGACGCACAAAGTAACTTTTGACCAAAACACTATTAAAAATAGTAAAACCACCTCAAAATTACTAATAAAACCTGTAATAGATTAAGGGTGTAGCTACGGATTGGTTATTTGTACAGGCGAATTAGAAGCAGCAAGCATTTCCTCGGGCTCACTGTTTTGCGCCACCAATTTGTTAGGCCTATTAAAGAAGTCTGTCAGAATCGTGTCACATTTGCTTCGCATTGAAAACAAACAAATCTTGTAATGGATTCCAGTGAATATTTAAAAATTGTGAACTATAAACTTCACAGTGAATATCCACGGAATTATTCGAAAAGGGAGAAGTTACTTCTTTGAAGAAAAGCCTCAATATATGACATCGAAGGTAAAACTCTACTCTTGGCGGTGTTCTAGAAATTAAGGGAGATGTTTCTCAAAGCTTTCCAAATGTAATTGGTAAATGGCCTATATTTGTATAATGCTTTATATTGTCCCTGAGGACCCCGAAGTGCTTTACACCACATTCAGTAATTAATCCATTAACGCACACATTCACACTCTTTTGTTAGCTCAGGACCACAATAAATACACCTGACAACATTTTTTTAACTAATGTACTAAGCTTTGAAAGATGTATTTGGTCTTTTCCTGTGGTGTAATGGGTTACTTTCTCAATTTAAAACTTGCATGGATCAAACGTTATTCAATAAATTTTCTGTTTTTCTAAGATAAAAGTATGATAGTGTGATAATAGTGTGATATGTAAAACATTTAATCTGGCCATCCATGACCTATTCTTGAAGGCTAGTATTAATTATTAGCCTTGATATTATAATATTATAGACCCAGTTCTATATGAGTAGTAGCGTTGTCCCTTAACTACACAATTAAAAAATAGCACAATCCACTACTGGATATGGCACGAATAGAACACTTTTGAGACATCGGAATGTCATCTACTTATGTCAAGGGGAAGTGTTGTTCTTCTGGAGGCGCAAGGGAACCCCTGAAACCCTGAAAGTGGAAGTGGTGAAAGGAGCTGAAGAAGCCAGCAACATTTTCACTCAGTACCATGCCAGCAGTTAAGGGACACTTTGTGGCCAACACAGGACCAGAGATGCAATCTCTGTAAGATTTTATTGGCCTGGTATGTCAGTTGACACACAAAAGTGGGTATGTAAAAATGCAGTACACATAATGTACAAGTGAGCTGATATTTTAAATGCAAATCACATAAATATAACAATAATAATTTGTAATCTTTGGATGCCATAGGTCTCCCAGTGCACTGTTTGCCAGACAAGTGGTCCATCAGTGAAACAACCTGCAGAGTACACCCCAGTGAAGGTTGTTCAATCAATATTATAAGATAGTAAACCCAATGTTTTGTTATAGAACACTTTCTGTATTTAGAAGGTATTGTTTGTATAAAAAGTTTAGATTCATAAAATGAGGCAATTTTTTGCTTTGCTGTGATGATTTTTTTCTTTGTAAGGTTTCTCATCCTTTCGAATTGGTTGGAATGGATTTGATCGGCAAGTTAACCGAAACTAAAAATGGACACCAATACATCTATGTAATCATTGACTACTTTACGAAGTGGCCACAGGCTTATCCCTTAAAATCAAAGTCAGCCGAAGAGGTTACACAGTGTATTATTAAATTTGTCCATCAGTTCGAGGCACCAAAGCGGATACTGACTGACCAGGGTCGAGAATTTGTTAATTCAGTGAGTACATTGTTTTAATAATACATTTGTAAATTTCCAGAAAAGCATTAGTCCAATATGTAAATGTGTTTTAATGACATCATTTGATCATTTAACTAGACAAAGTTTATGTTCTCATTTATGATAAAAAAACATACTTTTGAAAGGTCAAAATGTAATGATTGCCTTTCATTAAAGTAGGTGTATTTGAACTTTCAGATCAACAGTGAGGTCTGCAAAATCTTACACATAAAACGAAGTCTCTGTTCCCCCTACCACCCCCAAACTAATGGGTTGGTAGAGAAGATGAATGGCACCATTCAGAAGTAAGTATTGTCATGAAAATTATGCTTTACCTATGTGTAGCTTTACCTGTATGTACTTTTCATGAAAATATATGCTTTGTTAAAAATATATTTTTGCTAGAGTATTTGAAAACCTTTCCTTACTTTAGCGTAAAGTGGAATTTTTTCAATTTTTTTATATGTTATGGAAAATCATGAGGGCCCTCAGCAAGGTTGTGAAAGGCAAACCAGAAATTTGGGACGACTATCTGGATGCAGTGATGTTTGGGCTCAGAACAAAAAAACAGATGACTACTAAGTACTCCCCCTTCTTCCTGATGTTTGGCCGGGAGGCTCGTTACCCTTTGGAAGTACCAGAAGAGTACAAGAGTTCACTCCTTCATCCAAACCTACATTCCCACGCGTCAGCTACGCTCAGCTGCTGAAAGACGCCTAGCGCTTCCACCACAACGTGGCATGAGATCATGTTCCAAACTCCTCTCCTCTGTTGTCCCCCGATGGTGGAATGACCTACCAAACTCGGTCCGATCCTCAGAGTCGGCACCTACTTTTAAGAGCAGACTTAAGACTCACCTCTTTAACGAACACTTTCAGTCTTAATGTGGAATTGATTTATGATTTATGATGGCAATTTGGGAGTTTATCTCTACAAAAAAAAATAAAAAATTGATACACTTGATGTATCAGCGTCGGAATTAAACTGGACTCCAAACAGTCCGCCTCCTTATATTGTTTCCATCTCTTTGATTTCTTGCTTGTATGTTCTCTCAATGTAAGTCGCTTTGGATAAAAGCGTCTGCTAAATGACAGTAGTAGTAGTAGTAGTAGTAGTACATGGTATTTATTTATCTTATTTATTAATGAACTGCAGAGTTTGGCTACACCTATTTGTTGTGGGAAGTGACCTAGACTATATGGGCGTGGTTCTGCTGTCCTTGTGTAGCAATAAGGTCTAGCCAACTAAACGTATTTTTTTTTTACATGTAGACGTTTCAGTGTATCACTGCACGAGCTACTAGTGTTGATCATATTTCTTCCAGCTTTTCTTGCAAAAACCCTATTTTAATTCTATAAGTAATACCCATGGAAACAATAAATTCCATAAATAAATTAAATTCCAGTAAAGACTTTCTCTTCTCCTCTCTGGCAAAATTCAAATGCACTTGCACAGTTGAAACACTATGATGCATAGCTATGTAATGGAATAACTTAATTAATCCCAATGTGGTTAAAATCATATGTTATGAAATCATTCTCATATTAAAGAACAGGAATAAAATGAAAAAGTTAAATACAGTAATAACGACTGGTATAAGAGAAAACCGTAAAGTCAATTCTAAAACTTGATTTAATAAAAGGAAACACCTCAAACATTTTTTACTGTCCTTACATTACACCAACATTTTAATTTTTGAGGGACATATTACTAAAAAGTAACACCCAAGAACAAGACTCTAAAACCTAAAGTGTATATTTTATATCACAAGATACATTTTAAATATTGCTACCATCATATTGCCTATGGTCAGACAATATAAGAAGTCTCAGTTTTCATTAACATTCATATCTCTTTGAAATTAAAGACATGATATCAAATGTACATTCTCTGTTTATTAACAATACAAACAACTGTTGTTTGTTTGAAGATCGACCAAACTGTGGAGGATATCATTGGACTTGAGGAGTTGTCAGAAGACATTGCCACACAACAGAGGCTTTTAGAAACTGTCAGACAAAACATTTAAAAAAATCAGGAAAACATAAACAAAACAGAACAAAAGGAGTCAACAAAGAAAGGGGGGCAAATTCGATTCAAACTTTTTAGGACCCTTCACCATTACCTTCATCCAAGGAAAAAGTGCCAATTTGCAGGATGGCAATGGAGTAACACACAACATGGTCAACATAGACCATCTCAAACACATTACAGCGGAGACTCCCAGGGTACCTCACTGGAGTTCCAAGAAAAAAAAGGGGAAAGACGCCTCATCTGCCATCCCACCAAATTATCTTGCAACACCTCCAAATGTTGCTGTACCACTTTCACCTGCTGCCAGTTCACCTTCTCCTGCTGCTGCACCTTCACCTGCAACATCTCTTGTAGATGCTGCTAGTCCACTTGCAACATCTCCAAGTGGAGTGCCTCCAGCTGCTGCTGCTAGTCCACCTGCTGCGCCTCCAACTGCTGCTGCACCTCCAACTGCTGCTAGTCAACCTGCTGCGCCTCCAACTGCTGCTAGTCAACCTGCTGCACCTCCAACTGCTGCTAGTCCAGCTGCTGCTGCACCTCCAACTGCTGCTAGTCCACTTGCTGCGCCTCCAACTGCTGCTAGTCCACTTGCTGCGCCTCCAACTGCTGCTGCATCTCCAACAGCTGCACCTCCAACTGCTGCTAGTCCTGCTGCTGCTGCACCTCCAACGGGAGCACCTTCACCTGCTGCACCTCCAACTGCTGCTAGTCAACCTGCTGCACCTCCAACTGCTGCTAGTCCACTTGCTGCGTCTCCAACTGCTGCTAATCAAGCTGCTGCTGCACAACCAACGGGAGCACCTTCATCTGCTGCACCTCCAACTGCTGCCAGTCCTGCTGATGCTGCAGCTCCAGCTGATGCATCTTTAGCTGATGGATCTCCAGCTGATGGATCTCCAGCTGATGGATCTCCAGCATATGCACCTCCAGCTGATGAAGCTAGTCCACATGCTGCACCGCTGGCTGACACCGGTGGCACAGCTGATCCCAAACCAGCTGAGGCCCCTCCACCCACTGACGCTGGACCAGCTGTGCAAGGACAACCTGGTGCATCACCATCCAACATATACAGTAAAGCTTCTGCAGAAAAATATAAAAACAAAACCTTGATTCCTTTGTTAGAAACTGCTATTGTCTTTCTTATGTCCACATTTTTTTAATGTGTTTTTGTATAATCCTTGTATGCTATATCTTATTTATATATGGGTTTTGCTATGTTACTACACTGTTACTTCCTATTTAATATTTGTTGATTACTTCTTTATCTAGATGTGATGGATGCTTGGGGTGGAAAAAGGGCGCATGTTCTTCTGTCCAAGATTGGCGCCTATAAATTGTTTTATTGGTACATTTGGCAGCTTGGTCCTGACATGGAGTTGGAAAGTGAGGTACAATTCTACTCAAAATTAAACACATTATGAACACATGAATCTTTTCTGAGAACAACATGCTAACTTCTTTGTGATTTATTCATAGGTTATCAATGCATATCTTCACATCATTGTACGTGAGTACAATCAAAAAAGTCCCTCAAAAGCAGCTCTTCTTGACTCCTTTGCTATGACAGCATTATGAGACGGGAAGAAACAAAGACTTAAGGTTTTAATTAATATTGAGTGCCTTATATTCAATGTCAAAAACCTAAAGCCACATGGATAGGAAGAAACAGTAGTTTAAATATAGCAGAAGCAATGTTGCATACACATTTGGTATCTGAAAGAGAGACAAGAATGATGAATGTGTGTTTAGTATTATAGTATAACCATGTTTAAATACCACTGTGTACCCACAATGATATTTAAACATGGATATATTATATAAGGCTGGTGCCTGTCTCCAGCTATCTTTGGGCAGTAGGTGGGGTACAACCTGACAGCTTGCCAGAAAATCACAGTGCTGCATTGAGACACAGGACATAGAACCATGTACGCGAACACTAATACATCAGGGCAATGGAGAGAGAACAATTAGCCTGACAGCAATGTGGGAGGAAGCCAGAGTATCCGAAAAGAACTCACGCACCCACAGGGAGAAGATACATACTCCCTGCACAAAGGCATGGATTTGAACCCGTGCCTTTCTGCAGCAAGATACAGTTTGACCAAGTTCTCAATTGTGCAGCCCATTTTATTATTTCTCATGATTATTTGAACAGTACACAAGATAGATACCCTTAAAAAAGACAGTTCATTCACTTTTGGTTTTGAATGCCATTCCTCCACCAAGATTTTCCCAATATACTTTGCCAGAGTTGTGAGAAATGTTATATTGAGGCCCTTCATTATGTAATGTGACTGTCACTCAACAAGAAAAAAAAAATATGTAAGGTTTGCATCTGAAGTCAAACTGTTTGTCATTTGATATTATGTAGAAACCTGGATGTGTAAAACAAGTGGTTAACTTGATCATGTCAGAGCCCTTATTATATATTTTTGTGATGGCTTTAAACTTTTGGTTTGCAACTCGAACCCTCAAAGCAGGGCTCTGTTGAACCAAAAACTGAATCGTGAAAAGTTAATCCAGCTATTTATTTCTGGTATGTTGAGCCAAGGACACAACTAAAGGTTACAGGACACAGGCCCTCGAAAACTGGAATTAGAGATCCCTGGTCTACAAGCTGTAGATGAAATTTATAACTATAGTAAAAGTTTGTCATTTTTATTATTGAAAAAACATGTTTGCTTGTCCTTCACTCTTTTTTTCATTTATTGTTTAATGTTAGTCCTATAATTTTGGTGTTCAGGTTATATTTTTACAGTAATTAATGTGCCACTTTCTTTGGATTTCATGTTACAGCCAATGGAATATGACATTATTGTGGGAAGTGTCAATGAAAATCATCACTGGAAATTAGTTGTAAGTACAACTTCCTTTTTCAGTATTGCTTCAATTTTTTTATTCCAGCCAAAACTGTTGCATGTTAATCCATTGATTTGGAAGGTAAAAATTTATTGGCATTTTTTACATTGCAAACCTCCAAATTTTAGGTGATTTACCCACAGCAAAACATGTCTCACTTTGTGGATCCTCTGGGGGAGAGACAAAAAAACATTCTGAAATGTGAGGATGTGTCAAGGTAGGAATTACTGTGTAACTGAGTATATTCAGCATTTTTATCCAAATATATATTCTGACAATATATAAGTATGTTAAAACTGCTGTCATTACTTATTCATCTAAAAAGTTTTAAGAGTTGAAACAGCACAACAGTACACATAGCTACACATATTGTATATCTGCAATTCAATTTTTCAAAAGCAAAAGTATGTATTATGTTTAATATTTTCAAAATAAATAAACAAGGGGGGATACAAATCCTGACAGGCTGAATTGTCACAACAGTCATGACTGTAATAATATGTACCCCCTCCTAAAAAGGGCTGTGAGTAACCTATGTGTGTATATATATATATATATATATATATATATATATATATATATATATATCAATCTGTTTTTCTCTCTATCTATACAGTGAGATCAATAAGTGTTTGATCATCCTGTGATTTTGCAAGTTCTCCCACTTATAAATCATGGAGGAGTCTACAGTTTTTAGCATAAGTGCATTTCCACTGTGAGACAGAATCTAAAAAGAAAAATCTGGAAATCAATTGCAAGATTTTTTTTTTCTCCATAAGTTCAGCACTTAAGGTCATGGAGTGGCCTGGTCAGTCTCTGGACTTTAATCCAATAGAAAACCTAAAGAGGGAGTTGAAGTTGCACAGAGACAGCCTGGAAACCATAGTGATTTAGAGATGATCTGCAAAGGGGATTTGACCAAAATCCCCTCTGCAGTGTGTGCAGACCTGGTGCAGGAATACAGGAACCATTTGACCTGTTATTGTTAACAAAGGCTTCTGGACCAATTTTTTTTTTTTTTTCATTCAAGTGATCAAATACTTATTTCACACAGTAATTTACAAGTAAATAGTGAAAAAAAATCATACAATGTGATATCTGGATTTTTCTTTAAAGATTCTATCTCTCACAGTAGAAATGCACCTATGCTGAAAATTGTAGACCCTCCATGATTTCTAAGTAAGAGAACTTGCAAAATCACAGGGGGATCAAGTACTTATTAACCTCACTAGCTACGTTTACATGGGCACATTTAATCGGAATAAACGCCCAATCGGATAAAAAAGACGTCATGTAAACATGTCAACCCGAATGTTTTGATCCGATGCAGCCTGATCCGAAAGAAATTTACTTCCGATCGAGAGGGGTGGTTTTGTCCGATCTCCATTTGGATAGACATGCATGTATACACCCATTCGGAAAGAAAGGGTGAAAAGAGCCCTTTGCGCATGCGTATAACTTCAGCGTGACGTCTTTCCACTTTCGCAGACTCAAGTAGAAAACATAGCGGGAAGTAAACAGAAGTGGTCTGCTGGTGCAGTCATCCTGTCATCCTGCTCTCCTCTCCTGTGGTGGAGGAGCAGTAGTAATATGTATTCAGCCTCTAGCTTGGTTAATGCGACCAGTAAAAACCCAAACATAAAGGTAATCACCCCCAGAAGGTTCATATTGGGGAAAACGTGAGTCAGCTCGAGCACGCGATGGGGCGGGAAAGACGTGCAGAAAGGACGGAGTTTGTTTACTTTTTTTTCTTCCCCCGGAAAGACAACTCGCTGTGCGCATGCTCAACTCATTTAACCTGATTGAGTGCTTGGTGCATGTGTACTCATGGCATGATCAGATCATTTCAGTTAGTGTCCATGTAAACAGGGATTTGGGAATTCAGATCGACCAAGATTTTAATCAGATTGGGGAAATTTGGCGCATGTAAACGTAGCCACTGTGTCAGGTGTCAATTCTGCTGGTGTTTGTGTGAGTGTTCTCACCTGTGTTTCAGAGGTGTGGCAGACTATTGCCGGCAGGTGGATCCAGTTAACGCTCATCAGCCGCTGAGCTTAAGAGAGGAGTGGTGGCAGAGAGCAGGCGTCAGATTGTTCCACTCTGTTTATGGTTTTCTCCCAGCTGGACCTCCCTCGTGCCCCGGTTTCCACACCGTGGTCCTCCCTGGGTCCAGCCTCTGTTCCTGGCAGCTCCCAGGCTGCTTTCGTTCCACTCCCGGACCACCTCGGCGGTTTCCACACCGCCTCCGTCCAGGATCGCTCAGAGACGGTTTCCACACCGGTCTCCACCCTGCCTCACGGTCCACCTCTTCTGGCCTGCCTCCGCACCATTCCTCCAGCTCCCGAGATCCACCTGTATACCTCTGAGTGAGTCTGTCCGCCCTCTACCAGCACTCACACACCTGTCTCAGCAGACTGGCACCTGCTTGCTCCCCGTGGACTCCTGCTGCACCCGGGGAGGCATATTTAGTTTGTGTATCCGATGCTGTTTTTTCACCTGTGCTGAGTTATTAAATCCTCCTTTTTTGAACCCTCACCTCCTGTTTACTGGTCTGGAGTCTGTCGCTTGATTTAGAGTCCATTATAAAAACGGCGTGATCATGACACACTGTGTCTGTAACCATTTGGTTGACAATAAAAGGAGATTGTTTGATATTTCACATAATTCTGAGTCTTTGAATAGTTAATTAATCCCATTTAAAGCAATTGTGTTTTTTTTTTTTTTTTTTTATCTCACAGGATGTTGATGAAAGCACTCAAGCAGCCTTGGCAGAAACTGTCTTCTGGATATTTGTCATTCGACGTGAAGGTGCAGAGCCAAGTGATGACCCTGAGGACGTTGGGATTGACCTGAAGGGGTTGAAGTGATGAGTGAGTTGATGAATGTACCTTTTGCCGTGGCCATGTTACTTGGTCTAGTCTATGCACTAAATCTGAGCTACCCTCAGGAGCTTAAGTACACGAGTTCCTGCAGAAAGTCATTATGGAATTGGCTGGAAACAAACTATCCAAAGCACAAGTTTTCAAAACTTTTCTTTACCGTTGATAAAACATTGCCAATGCAAAAGCTTGTTCACCAGTAGAACATGCAGTTCTACTTCTACAATAAGTTCATCCAGTTATATTACAATAGTAAGTACAGATGCAATATTAAGGTTCAATCCTTTGAATAAGGAAAGTAGTATGCTGCAACTACTTTTCAGTTTTTTATTAAGACAGTTTGTTTTACTTTTTGCACTGCTAGTCTGAAGTTTGAAATGTTTGTGGGGAATATATTTCACTGCTAGGACTTAACACATACACAAAACAAATAGGGAAAAAGAAGAAAACATATTAAGTTATGTATTACAGGCTAAAAAAAGGAAGGTTATTGCTTTGCAAGGGTGTTTTTTTTTTTTTTTTTTAAAAAAAAGGGTTAATGTTTACAAATTTGGTTCTCCAGCAAATCCAGCTAAAGTAGATGGAAACTTTTATGATTAAATCTTTATAAATAAATGGTAGGTGCAAATCTTTTTCTTTTATGAGCCATAGGTTTTTATTTTTATTTTATCCAGGATAGAAAACATGTCACTTAAATGTTAGGAAGCTGTGCAACTTTCTTTTAATAGGGCCAACATCTGAGACCCTTTCAATTATTTTGAGTTTGTTGAGATATTCTGTGTTCTTGGTCAGTTATTGTTGATTATAAAAAGGACCTAATAGGTAACCTGAAGTACTTTTTGCTAAAATCTAAAACAATACTTGGAACTACTTTTAGCGACTCGGTTCCTCCTATTCAGAGACCGACACTTTTTCTGTTGTAGCCTATGTACAAGATGCGGTGTTTTATTATCCTTTGGGCTAATTTTACCTTCAATTCCTTTTTCTATATAGTCCAAAGTTTGAAATGTTTATTGGGATGGATATTGTCAACTTCTGTCTAAGTTCACCCATTACATGCGAATATTTGTAGTATTTTTAAAGTACAAATACAGTCCTGTGAAATGTTGATTTCAGGAAAAAGATCTGCCAATGCATTGCCAGTATTATATTTTGAAATACAATTTCATTGCATTTTGTTGTCTCATGTCCATTCTTGACTCAGAGACTGTATTTTGTTGAACGTAAAAGCTACTAGTTGAGTTAACATTATTGAATCATGGAAAGGATTTCCACGTGATTTCATAGCCTTCTTTCAGCATTAACCACTTTTGTTGGGCTAACATAATTTGCATGAGTTTGATCAACCTAAATTACTAATGTTAATCTACTACTGTCAAATTAATTAGATCAACTTTATTAAATAAAGTTGGGTGCAAATGAGATTTAGTTGGACCAAACTTATTGATTTGAGTTGGATCAACATGTTTCAAATTAGTTAAGTTGACCCTATCAAATTAAAAAGGATCCAACTGTAGTAAATAAGTTGACTCAACTTACATGAATTATGTTGGCTCAACACAAGGACCTTTACTTAGGATAACAGAAATGTATTATGCTGAACTTAAGCAACTTAATCACGTGGAAATCCTTTCCATGATTTTTTTTTTAAGTTCATTCAAAGAGTTATTTCTTTGAGTTGGAGCTAAATTCAGTGTCCGATTCAGTTCTGAATGAGTATGACGAATACTTCAGAGATATAAATTATACCTTATTACGAATAAATGATGGTGGGATTAAATCTGACAGGCTCGAAATATAACCCTCATTCTTGTAAAACTCTCTGAACAACGCCCTACATTTAAATTACTCTCTCATTCAAAACTCATCGTCTTCAGAACAGACCTCTCCACCTGTTCAAAACTCATTCTCTGATGATATTAATTCACACCAGTCATGCTTTGGTCACCAGAGTCAGGTTACTTCACGTGAGCTTTTTAATAATTTAGAAATGCGCCACAGTCTGTTCCTACCTGAACAGAGGGTGATTTTGTCCAGTTTTAGGTCACAGGTGTTTTAACAGATCTGGCCTCAAGAGTCAGACAGGTGACTTCATCTGGTATTATCTGTTGATAATGGTGGAGATAATTTCACAGAATGATTTCTGGACTTTTTAGATGAAATTATACAGTCCAATCAGGAGTTAACGTCCGACAAGCGCATTGAATTTGTAATTCAGATCATCAGGACTCCACAGGGTGGTATCCAACGCAAAGTGGAAAGACTGCTTGATAATGACGTTATCCTTGCCAAAAAACGTCATTTGCATGTAGTTAACTTTACAGATAATCTCTGTTTTTCCCTAAATTTAGCTCACCTCTTAAAACCTGAACTCTTCTTTCACGATGCAGCCGTTTTCACCAAAAATATTCAATCTCAAGCCGGTTTCTCTGAGCAAACCCAGATTACCTTAAGTGATGTTTCCGAATTTGATAACATTCTAAAGAGTCGGTAGTTGTGTCATGTTCTGTGAACAACTGTACTGAGTGAGTCATCTACTCTGAAAGAAGATCTTTGGTTGGAACGCTGGAACACCTGCTCATTAAACTGCGTGGGTGGAGAAGAAGCTTCGCGCCTGGCTGGATTACACTCGTTGCTTCTGTGCGTCTCCTCGGACTCTCCTGAGTGCTGAGTCATCCGAACCTGTCTCTCTGCCTGCCCATTGCCCTGAGTTTGATCATTGTTGAAAATAAAATCAGTTTTAACAACTTTGAAATCTGAGTCCAGCCTGAGTTCTGCATGTGGATCAAACTCGTATCTGAATCCATGAAAAGTTGATGCTTTCAGGAGTTTTCACATATTTCCTGTTGTAGAAACATTTTTAAGCTGTCTGACGTGCTCACAGCTGATTTGGTTTAAATATCTTATCACATTTATTATCTCAGTCGAAGTCATGTCTGCAAATCTGTAAATTGTCGAATACAGTGGTGGCTCCAGCCAGTTTTGATTGGGGGGCAATGGGGGTTCCTAGTTATTTAAAGGAGGGTCTCACAAATTGTAGTACAAATGGCTAAAAACTGCACATTACTATTACAACACACCACAAAATTAAAGCTGGATTCATATTAGCGCAAAGCAAATGTCCTCAATAGACTAACAGCTTTATCTCCAGTCTCCTCCTGTCATCTTTCTTGTTTTATTTTGTAGGTCCTTCTTGTTTCCTGTTCCTTTTTTCTTCACGTGTCTTTAGTCAGTTTCTGTATTGTCTAGTTTATGATTTGTTCTGTTGAGTTTTGTTTTAACTTCAGTTGTGTTTTGCCCTGCTGTATCTCTTCAGAGCTCCTCTCACATGGTTCTTCAAGCTTCACATTCAGTCCGATTAGTTTTCCTGGTTTTATATTTGTTCCAGTAAAACTCATTTAATTTAAGAAAAAAATTAGGAGAATAGAATAAAAGTACTGGAAAAAACATTCAGAGTTCAGGTTGGATTGTTTACAGGTTTGATTCTTATCAGTCAGCTGTTACATTTACCACTTGGAGCTTCTGTTATTTACTGTAACTGCTTTCTGTTTAGAAAGGGTTCTATTGACTACAGTGGTATCTATATCTATCAGCTGCGTATGACGTGCTGCTGCAGTAACATGCTGCTAACGCGTCCGGTGGAAAGGAGGGGTAAGATTAATAGGTCACCTGCCTGATTGGTGGTGAAAAAAACATCGAAACAAAAAACAGCTTGAAATAAAAATACTGCAGGTTGAGGTTTATATGGTCAGCGCAAATTAAACAACTGTGGAAGTGAAAGGAGACTGGAAAACAAATCAGGGTGGGGGGGATAGTCAAACCTGTTCCGTGGAACGTGACAGACCGATTGCTGTTTTACCAAAACAAAAGCTGTAAGCAAAAGAAGTCAGCCGGACTCTTCATTGATTTGATAATGAAGCCCGCCTCCGATTTAACGCGAAATTTCGCGGAGCTCAGACAAGTCAGTGTAACACTATTTTGGGATGGGGGGGTCAAGTAGGGGGTCAGGGTGTTTTTTGGGAGGATCTCAAGACCCCCCCTGACGCCGCCGGTGGTCGAATACAGGACTGACCTAGCTGCGAGTGCACGTAAAGCATGCGTGCCTCATACACGAAGTTAAGGCTGCTGTTACGCGTTTATTTTTTTTGTTCAGGGGACCCATGGGCCGACTGGAAGGGGGGAGACTGTGGCTCCCATTATCCCTGCTTGTGCTAGCATTGTTTTTCTGTTTACTAAACAAAAGAATGGGGAGCCTAAGTCTCCTCCCCTTCCGGTCGGCCCATGGGTCCCCTGGCCTAAAAAATAATGAATGGAAGTCAATGGAACGATAAAAGCTATTTTCTGGTCTGCTTTGTCTTTCATCTTGAATCACACATACATATATGTTGTACCTCAATTTAAATGATAATTAATGATGTGAGTTTCGACTGTCTGTATCGTGTGACTTCTGAGGTATTTGCTTTTAAAAATTCACAATTAAAATGACTACATTGTATTGGTGGTCGCATATATGACGTCATCGCAGAATCTCCGTCCTTTCACTTTTTTTTTTTTAAACTTTATTCAAACATGTAATACAAAACACAGCATTATATACGCCAGGGGGTTACAGTTTTGGACCAGCTTTGCAATAAATAAAAAGTCAAATCATATAAATACAGTAAAAAGAGCACACAAATCATACGTCTTAATGGCTTTCATGTTGGTGGAGCGCTTAATAGAATTAATATATTGTTTCACTTCATTATAAAAAACAGAGAAGTGTGGTTTTTGATTAGTATATCGACATTTATGGATATGCCATTTTGTCAAATAAATAATAAGATTAATAATATAAATTTTTTTTTTTTTTCTCAGGTGGGTAGTTTGTGAAGCCAAACAATATATGTTCAAAGCAAAGGGAAAAGGTTGGTTCAATACAAGAGATGATCATATTACAAATGTCAATCCATAGTCCGGTGGAGTAAGGGCAAGACCAGAATAAATGAAAAATGTCCTCAGGGTGAGTTCCACAAAAAGAGCAATTTAATTCTATCTCTTTTTTAAATCTTTGTAGAAAGACTTTTGATGGGTAAAATCTATTAATTATTTTAAAAGACACTTCCTTTACCTTATTAGTTATTATGTATTTAGCAGGCAAGTTCCAGATCTTCTTCCATTCAAGATTATTAATTAATGAGTTCAAGTAAGACACCACATATGGAACTGTTGCAACATCTCTCTGAAATAATGAACGTATGCAGCGATTACTGTTGCGTGTTGAAGAGAAACAGATTCGACCAATGTCAAGTTTAGCTGGGTCAAAGTGTAACAGTGGTAGATTTTGACTAGTTGTACCTTTTGAATATCATAATTACACCATCAGGGATTGCATTTTTAACAATCCCTGATGGTGTAATTATGATTACATTTACCACTTGGAGCTTCATAATAGGAATTAATACATCATGTTTTAAGACAAATTCTTGATATGTCATCAATGACCAGTCAGGATTAAATAACTGATGAACCAGAATTATGTTGTGAGTAAACCACAGGGGGTAAAATAAAGATTTGTTTTTGTGGGTGATGTCTCTATTGTTCCATATGTAGTATCTATGTGGGGAAAAGTTGTGTTTGTAAATTAGGGACCAGGAAAGAAGCATCTGTTTGTGGTAATAAGATAGTTTTGAGGGGATTTTTTCAATATTATAATTGCAGAGTAAAAGAAAGTTCAAGCCTCCCAATTTAGAAAAGACGTAGTGAGGTATAAAGTTCCAAATTGATGATGGGTTATTCAAGAATTGCTTGAGCCAATTTATTTTAAAAGTATTATTCAGGGTGTGAAAGTCTAAAATGTTAAGTCCACCCTTATCACATGAATTCATTATTGCAGATTTTTTCATATAATGGGTCTTATTTTTCCATACAAAGTTAAATAGTATCTTGTCAATCTTTTTAAGGGTTACTTTGTTAACATGGAGAGATAGAGCAGCGTAGGTAAGACGTGATAACCCCTCAGCTTTGGTTAATAAAATTCGACCTCTCAATGATAAATCTCGTTGTAGCCATTGATTGAATTGTTTTTGGGTTTTATCAATAATCGGATCAAAATTTAGACTGCATCTGATTTCTGAATTTTTTGAGATGACAATTCCTAAGTAAGTGATAGAGTCTTTAACGGGTATATTAGCAATCATAGGAATGTCACACGATTTTAAAGCAAACAGTTCACATTTCTTAATGTTCAAACACAGACCAGAAGCAGCAGAGAAATTATTTATCAAATTAATCGCTAAGGGTATCTGGGAAATATCTTTTAAGAATAAGGTTGTATCATCAGCCAGCTGGCTGATGATGATTTCACGATTTGCGATTGAGATGCCTTCTAAAGGGCTCATTTTTATATAGTCAGTAAGCAACTGACTACAGAGTAAAAAAAGATAAGGCGATATAGGGCATCCCTGTCGGACCCCACGCTTAAGGAAAAAGCGAGGGGAGGTGCCAGCATGCAGTTTGATTGAGCAGTTTCCATTTGTATACATTGTCTTGATAGCACTGTTAAAGTATGAGCCAAATCCGAATTTCTCTAGAGCATGGAATATAAATTTGTGTTCGATTGTATCGAAGGCCTTGTTGAAATCTAAGAATAGGATGAAACTTTCATCAGAGCATAAATCTGAATAATCAGTTAAGTCCAACACTAATCTGATATTGTTGGAGATATGTCTGTTGCTCATGAATCCAGTTTGGGTTTCGTCAATTATGTGTTCCAACACTTTTTTTATTCTTTTAGCAAAAATTAACGCAAAAATTTTGTAATCATTATTAAGTAGGCAAATTGGGCGCCAATTGTCGATGAGGAGTAAGTCTTTTTTTGGTTTTGGTATTAGTGTTAACAAGCCTTGAGTTAATGTGGAAGGGAGAGATTGATTATTGATACATTCTGTGAAAAGACCGAGGAGGAAAGGAGCAAGCTGCTTAGAAAAGATCTTATAGAATTCTGAAGTAATACCGTCCGTACCTGGACTCTTATTAGGTTTGAGGTATTCTATGGCGGAAAAAACTTCTTCTAATGTTAGTGTTTTATCACATAATTCTTTCAGATCAGTGTTTATTGACTTAGTTTCTGTGAGAGACCCCAAAAATTGGCAAGCAGATTCTTTATTATATTTTGAGTCATATAATTTAGCATAAAAATCAGAGCAATGTTTTGCTATTACTCTAGGGTCATCTATTATGTTTCCATCAACATTAAGTTTTTGAATTTATTTTTGGCACGAAGTTTTTCCAGCCGAAAAAAATAAGCGGTATTTTGCTCCCCTTCCTCCAACCATCTTCTCCTACTTCTCACAAAGGCACCCTCAGCTTTTAATTTGTAAATGTCATCTAATTTATTTTGCAGATTGATTAAGTGTTTCTGTTCATTTTCAGTTAGATTTTCCGTTATCTTTTGAGATAAATAGGGAATCTCTGAGATAAGAGATTCTTCTTCAGCCTTTTTAGCTTTAGAAATTGAACATCCATATGCTCTCAAAAATTTTGATAGTTCAAATTTTAGAAGCTCCCAGTTACAACAGAAGTTTTTTTCTAATAAAGCTTTTTGCCAGAAGCGTTCAATTAAAGATTGGACAGTTTTAGAAACATATTCATGAGTTAAAGTAGAGTTGTTCAGTTTCCAATATGTATTTCTACGGTGAATGTCAGGCTTTAGGTTAATTTGTATTAATATTGCTTTGTGATCTGTTAAAGGAGTGGTTAATATATTGACATTAATAACATTGCTATCAAGACAACTAGAAACCAGCCAGAAGTCTATGCGTGATAAGCTTGAACATGTTTTATTGCTCCAGGTATATGCCTTTGCATCAGGTGTTTTTTTGTCTCCATATATCAATTAAACTAAATTTGTGCATAAATTGTATTAAACCAGAGGCCATGTAATTATTGGCTCGTGGAGGCCACCGGTCTTGTACACCATCAGGAGCAACATTAAAATCTCCCCCCATCACAATTATAGCTTTTGGATATTTAGACAGCCAATGTAAGAAATGGGATTCTAAATTTGCAAATAAGTCATCATTTTCACACTTATAGTTGTACCCATACAAGTTTACCAGTAGGATTACAGTATCGTTGATATTTATGAGCAGAATACAGAAATGACCTTGAGGATCCCTTTCAGAATGTAATATAGAATCATTAAAACCATTTTTCAAAATAGCAGTACCTGCAGATCTCTCTGAACCATGCGAAAGCCAGATGTCATTGCCCCACTGAGCCTTCCATGACTGTGCATCGCTCTCAACTGAATGTGTCTCTTGAAAAAAAGAAAAATCAGTTTTTTGCTCCTTTGCAAAAAGAAATAAAGCTTTTCGCTTGACATTCTGTCTCAACCCCCTGGCATTAAGAGAAAAAACAGAAAAAGACAATATAACACAATGAACTAGTAACAATTATAGAAAATTTAAGCGCTCAAGTATTTGAAAAATAATTCTATCCCTTGATAGATAGGCAGATGATATGTACTCTTAATTCAACAATCTCCATATGAGGTAGGTAGCATCAACAAAAGGTAAGTTTTTTCTGTTTTCCTTTTTTTTTTAACTCCATAAAGTTAATGATAAAGGCATACTGTAAACTTCAATTTGGAGGATAATTAACTGTTGCTCGTCGCAGTTGTTGTAAAGCATATACTCAGTTATTGGTGTGTGGAACATTCAGATGGGATGAAGCGACGAGGAGGAGAAAAAAAAACAAAAAAACAAGAACACTCCTGCAAACTGCCCAATAGTTGTTGATGCATTCAGCACAAATCAATGTAATAGGGCAAAGCAAGTTCAAAAAGCAGGGAAAAGAAGGGTTTCCCTCTTCCTACTGCCATCTCCTCCTGAAAAAAGCAACAGTCGCTCTCCGAACACAAACTTCAGCCTGGCATTTTAAGGCATTACCTTGAACTTGAACCCAAAAATGACTTTAAAAGGTCGTTTTGAAGATGAACTTGTGTAAAATAAGAGTGAGAAATCAGTTCAGCAGATGTGTCCATTGATGATGGAGCAAGCTGCTCTGGACGCACCTCCTTCCCATTGATGATAACTCGGGTACCTGCAAAATATGCCTCCTTCCCTTCATTTTTTGCAGCCTGTATTATTGGCCACAGCTTGTTTCGCGTTGCTTTGTCATCTGTAGTCAGATCTTCAGCAAATCTCAGCTTGTTGTTTTTGAGGAATTCACTGGTTTTTGCTGCCCTCCACAGAAGATCCCTTGTAGATCTATTAGTGAAGCGGATGATGGTTGTTCTGGGTCTGTTGGTTGTTCCTTGGTTTTTTCCTAAGCGGTGGACGATGTCGATGCAGCTTATGATTTCCTGACGAGAGTGGGGCACCACGGAGCAGCAGATGTTGACAACCTTATCCTTGATGTCTTCTGGGTTGCCTTCAGGGACCCCGTGGAGTCTGAGGTTCCACCTTCTTCCATATCTTTCAGCCTCATTAAGCTTAAGTTGTAGTTCGATTATCTGCTGACCATGTCTTTCACTGGCAGTTTTCACCTCTTTCATATCAGATTTTAGTGATTCAACTTCTGTAAAGGCAAAGTCAATAGATTTCTTCAGGGCTTCAATGCTCACTGCGTTCTTGGTGATCCTGCCTTCCAGGTTATCTGCTCGTGCGTTAATTGCAGCAACAATGTTATTCTGCAATTCTGCCAAAGACATCTCAGCTTTTTGTTTTTTATCTTTTGGTTTAACCGGTGTATCAGGGGCAGAGGATGGCAGAGGTATCAGAACAGCATCTTGGTCACAAGCGTGGGATTCAGAGGCTGCATAATCGTGATCGATGTTAGCTACAGGACTAGCAGGTGCTGTGAAAGCCGAAGAATTGGTTTGTACTCTTCCTGTTTTTGGTTCTTTTTAAACTCAGAGTTCTTGAGAGGTGTATTACCTGTTGCTGACATGTTTCGGCGTGTTTACTTCCGCCTTCTTCAGAGCTGTTGTTGCTGTAGATGTTACTTCCTTTTATAAGCGGGCAGCAGGGGACGATGTCGCCCCCTGCTGCCCGCTTCTTCCCTGGTGATGATGGAGTCCCAGCTGTGGTCCAACACGTAGACTCCATCGTCCCGGTTCATGGTGTTGTGGCCACGTCTTCTTATTTCAATCGCCTCCTTTATCCATCTTTTGTATTTTTGTTGTTCTGTGTTGATGATCTTTGTGTTGTCCCAGTCCATGATATGGTTTTCCCTTATGCAGTGGTCCGTGACGGCTGATTTTTTTTATTGTAGTTTCTGCTTCTTGTTTTGTTGCTCTTGTGTGTCTTCGTTTTGTTTCTTTCTCGCATTCTTTCTGATGTTCTATTTTCCGTGTGTTGAGTTGACGTCCAGTTTCTCCTATGTATGTTTTATTGCACAGTTTGCATGGAATTTCATAGATAACGCCGCATTTTTTATCGGATGGTATTTTGTCCTTTGGATGCACCAGTTGTTGTTTTATTGTCTTGAATGGTTTCGTTGGTGCGTTGATGTTGTATTTTTTCATCACGGTCATTATTTTCTCTGTTGTTCCTTTAATGTGTGGGAGGGTTATGACGGGTTTTGGCTCCGGTTTCACTGTCCCTTTCGTCTTCTTGGGTGGTCTGTTGTATGTTTCCTTGTTTGCCTCTTGTTCTCCTCTTTTTAATGCCCAGTTTGGGTAGCCGCAGGTTTTTAGTGCAGTTTGTATGTGTTGATTCTCCAGTTTCCGGTCTTGATCTTCTGTTATTATGTTGGCTCTGTGGTAGAGTGTTCTGATGACTGACATTTTGTGTATTGTGGGATGTTCTGATGTCCATAGCAAGTATTGGTCTGTGTGTGTGGGTTTTCTGTATATGTTGATTTTTAGTGTTCCGTCTGGTTGTCTGGTTATTTTCATGTCCATGAATGTTATGCTGTTGTCTTTCTCTTCTTCGTATGTGAACTTGATGTTGTTGGTTTCATCCATATTGTTCAGGTGTTTTGTTAAAGTTTCCGTTTGTCCCCTGGGTATTATTTCTATTATGTCATCCACGTAGCGTTTCCAAAGTTTTATTTTGCAGTTCGAAGGGGATGTTGATATTGCTTTTTGTTCCAAGTTCTCCATAAAAAATTCACATAGTGTGGCTGATAGTGGGTTTCCCATGGCGAAGCCTTCCAACTGTTTATATATGCGTCCATTGTATGTGAAGTAGGTGGAGTCTGCTACCAGTTCTATTAGGTGTATTAAATCTTCAGTTGTTAAGTTTGTTCTTTTCCGTAGGGTTTTGTCCTGTTTGAGCCTGTGTTTAACTATGTCGATGGTTTTGTGTATGGGAGTTTTTGTAAATAGTGAAATGACATCATGTGAAATTAAAATCTCATTGTCTTCTATTGTTGTCTTTTTTGAGTTCGTTAGCTAGTTCTGTGCTATTTTTACAGTGTTGGTCTGTGTTACCTAGTAATGGACTGATGATCCTGCTGATTTCTTTGGCCATGTTGTACGTGGGTGATCCTATGCTGTCAACTATTGGTCTTAATGGAATGTCTTTTTTGTGTATCTTCGGGGTTCCGTATATTCTCGGGATTATGTTGGCTGTTGGGATCCAGTATTTGTACGTTGCTTCTGTTATTTTTCCATTGTCTTGTAGTGATTTCAAAGATTTCTTCATGTTCTTCTTTATTTCTTCTGTTGGGTCTTTTTTTATTGCCTTGTATGTGTTTTTGTCTTCCAGCATTTGTTCCATCTGTTGTTTGTACTTGTCTTTGTCCATAATCACGGTGGTTCTTCCTTTGTCTGCTGGTAAAATGATGATTTGTTCGTTTTTGGCTAGTGTTGTGATGGGTGCTCTTTCTTCTTTTGTGATATTGCTGTGTTGTATCTTGCTGTTTTTTAGTATTCCCACGACGCTGTTTCTTAGTTCGGCTTTCTTACTTTCGTCTTTGATGTGTTGACAAGCTAATTCCGTTGCTACTATGAATTCTTCGTTCGGCATCTTTCTTGGTGTTAGGGCGTAATTTAATCCTTTTTTTAGTATGTTTTCTACTGTTCGTGATAATTTGTATTGTGAAAGATTACATATCCATGTCTCCTGTGCGTTATTGTTCCGTTTGTCCATTTTCCTTTTATGGTCCATTAATTTTTCTAATTTCTTAATGTGTCTTTGTTTTACCTTGTTGAATTCTTCTTCTTGTTTTCTAATCATGTGTTCTTTGATCTTCGTTGTTGTTGTCTCGTTCAAATTGTAGTTCCTCTTTAAGTCCTGCTGTTTGTTGTCCAGTTCGTTTGCCACTTGTTTCTGTTTGGTTATAATGTTCCTTATCCTTTCCTTGAGCAGTGCTTTCTTGTTTTTTTCCATAATATTGTGTGCCGTTTTTGTCTTGATCGGAGTCTTTAGTTGCAAACTTTTGGGTGTAATTCCTTCGTCCCGGCATCGTAGATTGAAACGGTGATGGTTCTTCAGACGCGCTAATTTTAGATGTAATTTTTCCAATCGTCGGACGTCTTTCATTGCTTCAGTTCCATATTTTTCTTTCAAATCTTGAGTTAGGTTCTTACTGAGTGTTAAAAATTCATCCTGTTTTTGGTTCTTTTTAAACTCAGAGTTCTTGAGAGGTGTATTACCTGTTGCTGACATGTTTCGGCGTGTTTACTTCCGCCTTCTTCAGAGCTGTTGTTGCTGTAGATGTTACTTCCTTTTATAAGCGGGCAGCAGGGGACGATGTCGCCCCCTGCTGCCCGCTTCTTGGTCAATGGTTTGTACTCTGTTGGTGTTTAAAGGTACTCCAAAAATCAATACCTTCCTTGTTTTTCGGTGTGTTTTTTTCTTTACGTTTCAGTCCTTGTCCGTTTGGCTTCATGTTGACGATCCACACACGGCTATTTCTTTTAGCTTAGCTAAGCGCTTCGGACGGCAAAAGAAGTAATTACGTTGATTCCAAATGAAGAGATGGAGTTCGGATGGATGAGATTGTTCAAATGTTAGTCTTGGATTGTTGGTATATCATATTTTTGAAAAAACAGTTGAGTGAGGGTCGGGATAGAAACGTGAGAATCAGCTCAGCAACAGAACGCATCTGCCATCGTCGCCATCTTGCCGACCATCCTCCGTCCTTTCACTTTCCACGTCCGGATTTATAGTGGTTTTCTCCACGTTTGATACTCCTTACTTCATCCTTGAAGAAAGATGTGACGCTCGCTAAACTCACAGCCATGTTTCGTCTTCGTCTTCTGCTTCGTCTTGTTGAGTGGTTTGGTGACGTCAATTTGGCAAGACCGGCTGTTGTAGTCCGCTACGTGTTTTACACAAAACCTAAAATTACTTTTGCCGCGTGTCGAAACTGATCGCTTTCTTGGTATCAAACCTTGTCTTTACAAGTCACGGACATCATATGTTCGATCCATGGTGCATTTCAAATCCTTTTTTTTTTTTTTTTGGCAGTAGGGGACCCATGGACCGGAAGTAGTTGGCCGTGACTTAGGCTCCCCATGGTGCTGCAGGAGCAGCCTCTCGTCCATCAGTTGTTTACTAATCTTGTGTCGCTTAAGTATTGTGTCACAGTGTACAAATATTCCATTCGGCCCGAAAAATGATTGGTTAATGTTTTTAGACAAATACACGAGAACCACTTTTTTTTTTCGTTCTTTTTTTTTTACATGGCAGAATCACTGGTAAGTGAAAACAATAAAGCAACAAACAACTGACATTAATCAGTCTTTTAACTTATTTAAAACATTACACTTTGTTTTTCTTTTACCTATTTATTTAGGCCTTATTTATGAAGAATAAATGCTCGCGAGCCTGCTAGAAAATAAGCCTCTTCTGCTATCTAAATGAGGTATTTGTGCTGTTGTCATTCATATATTTTGTGGGTCTTGTTGTTGAATTTTTTTCTGTTTTTTCCACTGAAAGTGCCCATGAGGATAGCATTGTAGGCTCCGATACAGAATATGTACCGGGCTGAAAAACAACAGCTAAAACTGGGAAAGCCCGTGAGAAAACTCAGCGTCGACAGTCGAGAGGTGTTGGAAGGAGACGATTGAGTGCGAGAGGACCTTTGTGGGAAACGCTTTCGGCTGAAGACGCACGTCGTGTCAAGGAGCGTCAAGCAGCAAGGGTCACAAATAAGAAGGTAAAAATTAATAAATACTTTCCTGTCGCCAGGTGTCCAGAGCCCATTTAACTGTATTTTGAGATTCTAGTACCGTTAAAACAATTATAATAGTTAGAACATAAATCAGTCTCCAATTGTAAATTCACCAACTCTCTTATAATTATTAAAAAAAATTCTATATACCAAAAAATGTTCCAGTTGTATTAGATGTTAATTCATCAATACCCTAAATTTTTTTTTAAAGAAAATTGTAAAAATTAAAAAAGCCACTCTGTGTATGCAGACTGTTTTCTTAGTTATACACTCACCGGCCACTTTATTAGGTACACCATGCTAGTAACGGGTTGGACCCCCTTTTGCCTTCAGAACTGCCTCAATTCTTCGTGGCATAGATTCAACAAGGTGCTGGAAGCATTCCTCAGAGAGTTTGGTCCATATTGACATGATGGCATCACACAGTTGGCGCAGATTTGTCGGCTGCACATCCATGATGCGAATCTCCCGTTCCACCACATCCCAAAGATGCTCTATTGGATTGAGATCTGGTGACTGTGGAGGCCATTTGAGTACAGTGAACTCATTGTCATGTTCAAGAAACCAGTCCGAGATGATTCCAGCTTTATGACATGGTGCATTATCCTGCTGGAAGTAGCCATCAGAAGTTGGGTACATTGTGGTCATAAAGGGATGGACATGGTCAGCAACAATACTCAGGTAGGCTGTGGCGTTGTAACGATGCTCAATTGGTACCAAGGTGCCCAAAGAGTGCCAAGAAAATATTCCCCACACCATTACACCACCACCACCAGCCTGAACCGTTGATACAAGGCAGGATGGATCCATGCTTTCATGTTGTTGACGCCAAATTCTGACCCTACCATCCGAATGTCGCAGCAGAAATCGAGACTCATCAGACCAGGCAACGTTTTTCCAATCTTCTATTGTCCAATTTCGATGAGCTTGTGCAAATTGTAGCCTCAGTTTCCTGTTCTTAGCTGAAAGGAGTGGCACCCGGCGTGGTCTTCTGCTGCTGTAGCCCATCTGCCTCAAAGTTCGACGTACTGTGCGTTCAGAGATGCTCTTCTGCCTACCTTGGTTGTAACGAGTGGTTATTTGAGTCACGTTGCCTTTCTATCAGCTCGAACCAGTCTGGCCATTCTCCTCTGACCTCTGGCATCAACAAGGCATTTCCGCCCACAGAACTGCCGCTCACTGGATATTTTTTCTTTTTCGGACCATTCTCTGTAAACCCTAGAGATGGTTGTGCGTGAAAATCCCAGTAGATCAGCAGTTTCTGAAATACTCAGACCAGCCATTCTGCCACCAACAACCATGCCACGTTCAAAGTCACTCAAATCACCTTTCTTCCCCATACTGATGCTCGGTTTGAACTGCAGGAGATTGTCTTGACCATGTGTACATGCCTAAATGCACTGAGTTGCCGCCATGTGATTGACTGATTAGAAATTAAGTGTTAACGAGCAGTTGGACAGGTGTACCTAATAAAGTGGCCGGTGAGTGTATATTAGCTATACATTCTACATATGTAACTTTTGCACCAGTCATAAGCATGTAGGAGATTAGGAACCAACTCATGTTCTTCATTTCAACAGATACGAATCAGAGGCCTAAACTAGACTCATCACACAGAGCGATGTTTAACACCTGACCCAAGTCTCCTCTTTGACATCATGGATGAAACTCCAAGTGATCCAACCTTGGCTCCTCCAGGATTAGCTTTACCCTGGTGCATTTGCACAAACTGCTGAAACATGCCAACAGAAATTGAAAATAAATGCTGCCAGCAACTTCCCCAATTCTGCATTTCAAAACTGCCTCAGATGGACATTTACATTTTGCAGGAGGGGGTCCTCCGACTTGCAAGGCGAATGTGGAACGACATCCATGCAATAAATGATCTTCCCTATCAGGGGGAGGGTAACCGGGAGCTTAGACATGCACCGTCAGTTCATGGTCTGGCAATATGGAGCATTAGGACGTGGTCACAGGGTTGTTATACCAAGTTGCTGTGTCTGGAGGATTTGGGGCAAATATCCTGATCCACATGGACAATACACAGGTTTCATCCCAAGCAGAGTCTAACCTTTGAAGTCAACCAATGGCTGTTAACTTGAATATTCTTTTTTTTTTTTTTTAACTGCTAAAATTTCTGGTTCCACTTTTTATCGACATTGACAGTATTCTGTTGTTTTTTTAAAATATGTCTTGTTTTACTACTTCAAGATTCTTCTGGTTTTATTTATGTTACAATGTAAATGTACAAGTTTAAGAAAAAGATACAATTGGGCTGTCTTGTTCAAAACAACAATGTTAAACATTTGATAATAAAAGACAAATCAATGTAGTTCTCAATTTTTTTATTTCAAACTTTTCTGGATTTTTTTTACATTTCTAAAAAGAAAAACAGTTTATTAACATTGAGAAGCCACTTTTTGTATGTTGGATCACTTAGGAGATCTACTTTTCTGTGCTGGGGAAGTTTACATCCTGAAAACAGAAAAAAAAACACAAATAAGAAACATGAGTTTAATATTTGTTTTTGACAAAAAAGTCAGATCACATTCAAAAGCATTTCTTATAACATTTTCTTGTAAGTATTTGGCTTCAATACATTCATGACTCATATGTAACATCTCCTGTCACCAATGACAGTAGAATAAATGTTATGTTATATTGCTTATGTCTTGACAAGGGACAAGTGCTGCTACTAGAAATGTATTGATGGATAAATTCTCCAAGAACTAATAAGTAATCCTTTGATACAAATAGGGTATATGCAGAAATCTGGAAGTTAATTTTAAAACCTTGGCAATATGCTCACCCATTCTATAACAAAAGCTGTGCCTTTTGAGTTGATCTGGATGTCAAGTGGTTTTGGTGCCATACACTCTTCTTTTGTTTGAGGGTTCTTGGCAAGACAGTAGCTACGTTTACATGGGCACATTTAATCGGAATAAACGCCCAATAGGATAAAAAAGACGCCATGTAAACATGTCAATCAGATTGTTTTGATCCGATGCAGCCTGATCCGAAAGAAATTTACTTCCGATCGAGAGGGGTGGTTTTGTCCGATCTTCATTCGGATAGACGTGCATGTATACACCCATTCGGAAAGAAAGGGTGAAAAGAGCCCTTTGCGCATGCGTACAACTTCAGCGTGACGTCTTTCTGCTTTCGCAGACCCAAGTAGAAAACATGGCGGGAAGTAAACAGAAGTGATCTGCTGGTGCAGTCATCCTATCATCCTGCTCTCCTCTCCTGTGGTGGAGGAGCAGTAGCAATATGTATTCAGCCTCTAGCTTGGTTAATGCGACCAGTAAAAACCCAAACATCTGGAATTTGATGGAATTGATCAATTGTGGTTTTGAGATTACCTCCACTCTTAACAGAGATTGCCCACAAAATTAGTAATATTTACTATGTGTAATTAGCCTTATAGGGTGCTATACATACCACACACAAATGGGTGGTATAAAATCTTCATCCACACTGTCTTCAGTGTCCACTTCCTTGGTTTCATCTTCTTCCTTAGATAGAAAATGTTTTATTATTAATTGGTTGATTTTTCTGTGAAGTGCCTTGAAATGACTTTGTCATGAACTGGCGCTTTATAAATAAATAAACTTAAACTTAAACTTCTGAAGAAGACACGGACTCACTATCAAGCCGGGGGTGCCACGTTTCGTCATCCCAGTCAATTCTTTGAATTGTAAAAAGCAAAGACAAAAAAAACAGATGGTAAATGTAGAATTTCCTAAAGCTAATAAAATAAATTGCTACTTTCTTTATGACTTGCAAGGAGTTTTTAATGTCATTGTTGAATTCAGCTACATTGATCTCCTCCTGCATTGTATCAACTCTTCAAAGACAAAAGAAGCACAAATACACACAATTTTAACTCATTCAGTGCCACTTTCAGATTTCATATCCCCTCAGTGCCACAGATATTTAGCATTTATACTGATTTTTGAAGGCCCACAGAATATTTTCTCCTATTACTGTGAATTCTGAAACCATCAGCACAGAATTTAGTCTTTCTTCTTTTCGTCTTTCAAAAGCACCCTGCCATAATTGGAGAGACTGAATGTATTGTGCATTGTAGACCACCTGAAGGATGTCCTTGGTGTCCAACAAAAAAGTGACCTTCTGTTAGTAGAGGCAGATGATCTCAAACCTTTTCTCACACCAATTCAAATATGTAAACTACTACTTGCATTTAAGAAAGGTTTGTGTAAGTTTTGTATCTCGGACTATTTATCAGCTATACACAGGTTACTGATTAGTTTCTATGACTATCAGTTGCCAATTTCTTTTCACTATACCATTCTGGATATTTAACTACAAAACATTTGATTAAAGAGAGTTTTACCTGCTTATTTTGTCTTGTAGAAAATTGAAATCAACATGGAAAACATTAAAGGTGGACACTAAATTTTACACCATTCACCTTCCATTAGTAGTCTTGAAACAAAGTTTGGAAATTGTGACATACAATTTAGACCAGTTCATTCTTCATTTGCAGTGGTGAGGTTGCTTCTTTATATTTGGCTCCTCGCAGTCTCCATTACTGCCCTTTTTATTGCTCTACATCCAAACTGCAACAATATGTTTTTTTTTATTGAGGACATGTTTGATGAAGAGACTATAGGTTTGATAATTATTTTTCTTTTTAAAGAACTCAACGAAGCAGAGGACCTAAATGACACCATTACTCTGGACCTTTACCCTGCTGTATCAGAGGAAACATCAACCCAACCAATTCATCCACCTTCCTCAACATCCACCTCTTGGTATCACTGCAGCTCACGGGTTTCAGACTTTCAGATTCCTTGGCAAAGATGCGATTACCAGTGGGGTCAGAGCTCATCCAGAAGACAGGAGGAGTATGGTCAGAATTGTTGTGGAGGCCATGCAAGTTCACTGCAGAAATCCTACACGTTCAGCTTGTGAGGAGATTGCTAAGATAATTGTAAATACAAATCCACAAACATTTGCAGATTTTACTGAGAAAGGAGAAAGACTAGGTTCTGGCCATTATTCGTTATTGAGAAGCATCAAATGTAGAGTTGAGCACATTAATCGGGATATTGTAACACACAGACTTCGTCGACCAAAGAGAACCAGGAATGAGGAAGACTGCAGTCCGGAGAGAGATGAAACTTCAAAAGTGGTTCGGTGCCTTGTTGATAGCTATGGTTGTATGGAAGCCAGCTTCCTGAGGGGGAAACTCCAGCTTCTTTGAAAGAAAAAAAGAACATATTTTTAGCAATTTTCAGTTCTCAAAGCCCCGAAGCTGTGGAAAGACCTGAGGTAGAGGATCTCATGCGCCTTACATACATTTCTCAACAGCAGCTCATCAACAGCTGTCCCTCAGTTTCAATAGCTAAAATTCAAGAGCAGTGGCCTTTCTTGTTTACACGGAAAGGTTTGTCTAGTCACTTTGAAAAACTTACAGGTATCAAAATCTGTGAACGTTTGAGTCAGGCCCTCATTACCAAAGGCAGGCGAATACTCAATTATTTTTCCAGCCAGAAGCTCAAGTGGAACCTTGGCATTAGACATTTTATTCAGGAGATAGAGGATGAAGGATTTTTGACCAACAACAAGGTTGGCACAGCAGCCATACTTCTCATGATGAAGTACTACAATGAAAAAGAAGACGCCATTTTTCTTTTGGCAGATGTATGTATTTTCTTTTTCTCCAACACTTCTAGAATAAATGCTATTTTTGATTCATTTTTCACATAGAATCTTTTGGTTTGTTTTCTTTCAGGAAATCTCTACCAAGATGTCCCTGGAAGTGGAGGGAAATCTGCCAGTCACTCCAAGGCTAATAATGCTTTGTGAGCTATGAACTTTCTATTCCTTGATTACAATTTTCTTTCCACTTAAGAGGGCTTTCTCTGGTTGGGTGGGCAAAACTGTAACCAGGCAGCAGTCAGATCTCTTTGTAGCCCCGTGTCGAGTCTCCACATTTCGATCTGGAACCTCTGTCGCAGACAGCGTCTGGAAGGAAGGAGGGCAATCTGCTAGAAAACTATGAGCTGATTGGAAGATGCCAGCTAGTGTCCGTCTACTGGGTACCTTGGTATTTTGCATAATGAAATTTTTTCTCATAATCATTTAGGTAGGAGTTTGTTGACTGCCACCTGCTGGATGGTGAGTGCAGAAGGGTACATCATCTTTGAACTGGATTCAGCAAATAGCTTTGCTGATGCACTGTCAGTCTTCTTTGGGTCATTTTATGTTCTAAATCTGGAATACCAGGAAGCAGCATGTGCAACGTTGGAGTTAATTCCAAGGTATGTCATAACATTTACATGACTGATGCTATGATGAATGAACTATCCCCAAGTTAGTCATTATTTTTCTACAAACCCATTGTTCTTGAATTATACTGATTTATTATGTCATTAAGGTTTTTTGTTAGAATTAACCCCGAAGAAGGGACAAAATGTACTTCCAAATTTGGCACAAGCAGGAAGACTGGGACAGTGGTGAAGCGGAAGGTTGTCAACATTAACCCTCATGTCACAACTTTTCTCCAACAGCTGAGAGAATTTGAGTGGAAAACTTCAAATTAGGTAGAACTGTTTTCATTTTTCTAAACGTGACTGTAATACAGTGCAAAAATTATGCAAAGCAGGCAAGGTGTTGTGTAGCTTGTTGCTTTTTGGAACATATCTGTCTTCACAGATCACCCATGGCTCAAGATGTCTCAACATCTCTCACCATGTTACAAGGAACTGGCTGATATATTTGTTTTTTGTATGCAGCTTATTGTTTTTCTTATCTTTGTCTTTCGAATATTTCTAAAGAAACATACAATGTAATTTTGTTATCTCTCCCTGGTGGAAGCTGCATCACAGGCAGTTGATTGGTATGTTTTTCTATATAATGGAAAGGAATCAAATAAAAAAAGATAATTCAGTGCATTTTGTTTACATCTTGACTTTCAATATATCACAGTTACACAAACAATTGTGCATGTGTGTGTGCATGCAAAAGTGTACACCTTTTTTTCGCACCCTTTCATTTCTTACAGTATGTTACCGTTTACTCATATCGTAGTAAAATACGACATGAAAAAGGTAAATTACTGCCCACAGGAACACAGTACCCTATGACAGGGATGATTATTTTCAGTATCTAAAGTGTATGTTTACGGTGAATTACTGGAAAATGTATCGCAGCATACCTTGAAATGAGCTTATGGTAACATACCATAAACAAACAGCACAACACATATTGATTAATCACGGTGTAATGTTACATTTTTGATGTATGTTACTTGAGAAATATATTGCGGTATTGTACTGACAATGCTGTTGCCAGTGAGATACTGGGAATGCTGTTCCCAGTATCTTACCGTCATGCAGTCAGAAGGTTTTTTGCTATAAAACATTCGGTATAATTCTGGGCCCAACACTGAGTGGTAAGTAACCGTTAACCATACATCACGGTATCATGCTGGCAACAGTGTTGCCAGTTTATTACCATAAACGGGATGGGTAAAGTCTAACAGTGCAGGATTGATACACCAACCTTCAGATTGGAAGACGACCACTCTAACCGCTCAGCCACAGCCACAGATGGTGGCCATGCTAATATGTCAGCTCCAACAGGCAGTGTCAGTCCATGAGGTGTCTAGGTATATATATGTCCACGGTTCTAACACTCTTATGGTGCGTTCACACCGGCCCAACCATCAACTTCATAAGCGGCAAGTTTATATGTAAAGTCTATGGTGGACGGGCGTCAGACAGACGTCAACGGCTCTGCGTCGCTTTGTGAGCATTATGAGCGGCAACTTTTCAAGCTTTTCTAGCGTTTCAGGCGTTAACACTTGAAAAGCTAGAAAAAGTTCAAAGTTCAGCTAGCTGAACTTTTGATGTTGATAATGCTCTTGAAGCGGCAGCCATAGCTCCGAACATCCGATAACAAAGGAAGCCCCGTCTTCGCGCTCTTTTTCGGTCAGGCTTTACGAGCTTCAACGCCTATGCGCTCTGACTGGCAGGCGTTATGAGCTTCAACTTCAAACGTCAAATTTGGAGCGTTATCAGCGTTGCTTGACGTTGACAAAGTGGCTGGTGTGAATGCACCATTAAAGATGTAGAACTTTTAGAAACAAACACATGTATCAAACTAAACATTTTTAAGTTCTGCACAAGTTGGAAAATGAATTGCCTTCAAAATCAAGATACTGTATGTAGAGTTTTGAAAAAACAGAAAATAACTTTGAGCTTATCATGATTTATTTTACTAATCAAATCATATGATACCAACACCTTGCTCTGCATGCTGCTCAGTAAAATGCAGCTTGGTCCTAAAACTATACACTTTAAGTTATAGCAAATTGGAAATCAAGACAAAGATTGGAAAATTTTCAAGAGCTTTATTTGCTGTATCTTTCACAGAAAGAATTAAACATTAAATGTTTTAAAATACTGGACTCTAACCACTGATCAAATGTAATCTGATCTGATCTGATGTGTTTTAGATCATTTACTTTTCGTTCCCAACAGATACATAAAAATAAACAGATTCAGTCCTCGTTAGTTTTTCAGTTTGTTAAAATATGGTGTCAGACATACAGCCGCTCTACTTATGTTCAAGCATCATATAACATTCTCTGTCTGCACATGCATTGAAATAAAAACAGTAAGTCGTTATTATTTACACAATAAAGCAAATCACAAAATCTTTTAGAAAAAAACTTTAAATAGTCACAGTAAATAGTGTTTTACTTATTTACAGTGTTTTCCCTTATCTCACTCAAAAATATACAGGTACATGAATATAATATATGTTACTTGACTAGTTGATAAAAAACATGTCAATATATAAAACAAATGTTAAAATCAAGGGCAAAACAAAACTTGATATTTCTAATGAGCTTGTGTCAACAGGACAGGTAGATGTTTTGCTTAAAGACAGAGTGTTGTGTGCACAGACAACATGAATTTAACTAATGATCATTTGTCTTAAAGAGGCCCTTCCATTAAAAACAATTTTTTCTGAGGTTTCTGTTGAATATTTTAGCTCCACAAGTGTTCTTACCTTCATAGTGGTTGTGAAAACAGGTCAACAACTTCTTGTTCAGTTTTTATCTCTCAAACTATGCAGGTGGTGATAACACCCAAGTTCGAACAGCCAGTATTTGTTGCGTCACAACTCCTTTGCTCATTAGTATTCATCAGCTCCTGCAGTTGAGACCACACCTAGCATGCTGTTGGCTAAAAGGTGTAGCATAAATACGTATCAAACGGGAAGAGACTCTGTTGCCATGCACAGCAGGAAGGAAACAGGAAGCCTTCCTATCATAGGCTAGTTTGTTAGCCAATCTGAGTCCAGCAAATTTGCATAATGAATATTAATGAGTTCTAGCCCGAAGCCAGCCAAATCTTCACGCAGACAAATTGAAAGGTCTGTTAATCAGTTCTTCCGAAAATTTTTTAGATATAAAATGTTATATATTACAGGTTAATACTTAAATAACCACAAAGTCATGACATTTGTGTGAAATGGCCTCTTTAACTTAACTACATAAGCTATAAAGCTTGTGTAGTTATTGTACTGTTGAGCATTAGTTATTACGATAAAACGTGATTTATATGTTACATTCTCACATATCACCAGAGGTCTTTTATTTGCAAATTTAAAAAACAAACAAAAAAAAAACATATAATCCATTTGCATTGTTCGGCATTTACATAGTTATAATAAACATGAACAAATATGTGCCATGGCGACATATTTCACAGTTGCACGGTCAAAATACCTCTTAGATGTAACTGGACTTGCAGAGGAATTTGTCATAGACTTTTAGACTGAATATCTTTTGTTTTTGTATTTTTTATTGCATAATAGAGTAATGTTGGAGTTCTGAGTGTTTGGTGTAGTTCAGACTAGAAAGAATTTTAGTTTGCACATTTTTGCAGGTTTACCTTAAATCGTGATTCTGAGTGGTACCTTATCTTTCGGTAGATAAATTCAATGAAAATTCTGCTTTCCTGAAGAAGATTTAAAAGTCAATATCACATCAAAAAAGCGTATCCAGAATTGTATATGTAATTAATCCATCGATTTCTATCAGCCTAAGAAGGAGGTGGAAGAGAAGGATAACCAGTTATTTTTATAAAACAGAGGTAAACTTTCCCTGTAAAAATACCGAGTTAAATTTGGTGTTGTAGTAACTGAGTCGTCCACAGACAGACTAACTGCTTCACACTGCACCACATCTTTGTTTAAAACTTTGTCATCAACTAAGTCAACCTTGTTTCTTAAAAAAATCTCATAAACCACTGGAGGGATTCTGATTGAATCTCATTACATGTACATGTACTACTGATTAGAGTCTAATTCAAGATGGCAGTCACTGCTAATCGACCCTGGTAAACTTAGCACAATCAATCTTACAGATTTTGAGCTAAACTTTATTATGGTGGCTGCTGAGAGTCATTCACAACACATATGCAGAGTGCCAACAGATCACGTGACATGTGCTATATTGTATGAGATTATACAAAGCATCATGTCCAGATTTTACCAAAACTGATATAACACCATAATTTTTCACTAGAAGATGATTTTAGCGCACATCTCTGAATGGTGTACGGTGGTGTATGGTGGTGTACGGTGATGTACGGTGGTGCAGTGGGCAGCAAGAAGGTCCTGGGTTCAAACTCAGCCAGGACCTTTCTGCATGGGATTTGCATCTTCTTCCTGTGCATCCATCGGTTTTCTCTGGGAACTCTGGCTTACTTCCACAGACCAAAAACATGCATGAGGTTAATTCTAAATTGTCCCAAGGTGTGTGAATGGTTGTCTGTCTATATGTAGTCCTGTTATGGACTGGTGACCTGTCCAGGGGTATATCCTCACCTCTCACAGCTGGAAATACGTAGGAACCAGCTCTCTGCAACCCTGAATAGGAATAAGTGGGTATAGATGATTGATAGATGGATTTCTGGGTGGTGATAGAATTCCTTAAAGGAAGAGATAAGTTTATTTTTTTATGATTCCGAAATTCTATTTTTCTTACCATTTATTTCTATCTTTCTGATACATCAGTCTTAGTTTTCCCTCTTTTATAGAATTGTTTATTATTTTCTAAAATGTCTTGGGTAGAGTTTGTTGATGTGGAATTTTGAAGATACATTCATTTACTTTAAACTAGTAATCAGTTATTTTAAGGACCATTTTTGAAGCTACCTTTAACTTCCTCATGACGCTGTTTCCAACACAGTCCTTTGAATATTAAGCAATCTCTCCTGAATTAAGCTGCCAGCTGCTCAACAAGCTGGACAATGTCTGACTTCACGTCTGCTTGTGATGTGGGCTGATGCTGCACTACATCAGTCTGTATGCTTTCTCAGCTCGTCTCCAGAGGCTGCAGGTCTTCTTCCTTATTACTGCCATCAGGAAACTCATTACTCCAGTAGTTACACTGACCAAAAGAATCTGAACAGGGGATCTCCACTTTCTTACTGTGAACCAGGGCAGGGAAGACATGGTCGACCATCTCACAGAGGCGCCCAAAGCTGCGAGGGATACACAAGGTTTAGAATTTTACTATCTAAAAATAAAACTCATAAAATTAAACAACAGCTTGCACATTTGTTTGGTCAAGTTACATTGAAGCAAAACCAAGACAGAGGATGCTGCTTACGAGGAAATGTTGGTTTTGGCATGCTCCTGTATCAGCTCCCCCTTGGGATTGACAGTAAAAATCCTATTCAGGGGAATGCCTACCTCCTTATAGGAATACACATCCTGTAATCACAAACACCATCAAAAGTCAGCAACCCAAAGAAATAAATAAAATATTGAAAAAATACACAGGAAGATTTCAAATGACTGCTTTACAAAGAAATATGTCTCAAAACTGACATCAACAGTCAGAAAAGACTGTGTGTGTCCAGATATCTCACCGTCGCTCTGTTTCCAAAGGCAGCGTAGAAGGGTTCAGTGTTTGGGTAGAAAAGGTGCTTGATGTCTGTGAGACACTCGATCTTAAACGTCTCTGGTTTCTTTTCAATCATCTCCCTACACACAACATAACATTACACTGATTGTTACTCTTTGCTGTTTTATCTTTGACAAATCCTTATAACTGTACATCTTTGTATGTTAAAATAGTGTAATAGTATCAGCTTCAACATACATCGAGCTGCCTGTTATAATAAAAAAAGATTCATATAGAGCTCCGAGAGTTGACGTCACTTCTCCCAGCATGCAACAGTTCAAATCAAATGAGCACCATTGTGGCAGGCAGTCTCCAGCAGTTATTGTTATTTGCAGTAAAACCAAACTTAGAAATGGGTTCTAAGTAGGGCTGAACGATTAATTGCATATGCAATAAAATTGCGATATGAAAAAATTAGATTTTCAAACCGCAAAGGCTGCGATTTTACCTACTTACCAGTAGGTGGCGGTAATGCACCCAAAAGTTGATTGTCAACCGCCATTAAACACCAACAGAAGAAGACGAAAGTCACGTGATTTGTGAGCGGCTCAAACAAGGCAGAGAGAAGTAGACGCAAGAACTACAAAAATGGTGTCAGGCTCGACAGAATCTAGCGGCGCACAAAGTTTGATACCAAAGAAGAATAGTACGTCAGTCGTGTGGAATTATTTTGGATTTGAAAAAGATGCTGCACAATGTCACGTCGTATTGTGCAGAACCTCCCTTACTACCGTTGCTTCCTCACGAGGTAACACTACGAACCTTTTTCAACACCTGAAGAACCACCACATGACCATATATAAGAGCATTTAACATTAAAACAAGTCTAGCATACAAGAATGATTAATGTATAATGTACCAGATATTGTTTATAATATACATAGATTTTTGCTTGAATTAGTTGAAAAATACACAAGAAAAGCTCCTTGAGAAAATACTGCAATTTAAATCCCAATTGCAATATTTAGGAAAAAATCGCAATTAGATTATTTATCAAAATTGTTCAGCCCTAGTTCTAAGTATCCCAGGGGCATGGTAAGGGTCAGATATGTTTAATCTTGTAAATTTCTCAGTTTATAAAATAATATCTTCCCTTTTAAAATTGGAAGTAAACTCTGACAGAGTAAAATCACAGCCAGTATGGTTCATTTTGAATACGTCCATGCCTGCCATGCCATTACCCGGTAATGTCACACATTACCACGTAATTTTGCACATCCGAGGTGAAGCCTGCGAGCTAGTTCAGACAAACAACTTCAGCTGCACTGTAGCTTCACATGTGATCTCACACATAACTTATCAAACATGCCTTGAACTGTATATTTTAGCTGCAGAACATTCTGCCTCAACCTAAATTTCAATGCTGTTGCTATATTACTATGACTCAACTATATACACTATGCTATCACACATTAGCCCAGCATCTACTTATGAAGGGCTTTGTGGTTGATGATACCCTCTCTACTCCATGGCATGTAATGTTTTGGAGTATATATATGTCAAACCTGTGAAAAGCAGAGAAAAGGCTGCTGGGGCTGAGCAGAACCGGGCCCATTGGCAGCATGGTTCCTCTCTCATTAACCCAATGCAGGTAGCCTCTTGTCATACCAGCCATCCCAATAGCCCGTGCTGAACAGTACATAAATTTATATCCATTCCTGTCAGAGAAGAAGAGGTTTTGTATTTAATTACTGCCAAGAATAGTGAGCAAATGGATCTAGGATGCAGCCAGAGGACTGGCAGTAAAAATAAAGACTTTTAATAAAGAAAACAAACACTGATGGGGCAACAAGTAAAACTTACACAAGGAGAAACATCACAACAAGACAGAATAGGGAATTAGCAATAATCAACAAAGTGACATGGGTAGGCAGCCATAGGCTCAGACAATGTGACTGTGGAGGGAGTGATTACTGAGTGGAGGCAGCTGAACTAATTAACATGATGAAACAAAGATAAACCAGAACTGAACAATGGGAACTAAACAAACATAAAAATGACTGGGAATAAAATAAAACTGCAAAATACAATACAAAACCCCAAACCATGACAGCTACAACACAGTGTTTTTATGTAGAAAACAACCTAAGATGAAACCATAAATACAATTTATATTATTGTTAACACAGCTCAATTGTGTTTTTAATGTATGTTTAATGCCCATTATGTAAAACACAGTCATGAGTGATGAAATAATGAAAGTCAAACACTTACAGGCTGACTTTGTGGTAGAGTTGTGCAATTCCCTGATGGGTCCAGTCTTTACCCAGCGTGGGAAGGATGTGCCCAAGAGTGTCAGACCTAAAGCATATCGCCAAAGACACAACATAATATGACTAATACCGTTGTTCTAAATCTTACTTCACACATACCCAGAACCATGATGTATGTAGGAAAATCAGGACAACGCTGACATCTGCTGGTAAAAAGCTGTAGTTTGTATATTGTACCTGGTGATAGTTCCATCTATATCTGAGATGATTATCTTGTCATCCCAGCTCCAAAGATAGATTGTGCCATGGCAACGACAGGTGCCTTGATATTGGGTGGTCACACTAAACACCACCTCATTAGGACCTTCTTTTAGTTGCAGGCTAGCCTGAAAACACACACACACACACACACACCCACACAAAGGCAAACAAATACACATACACATGATTTAGAATATTACTTTCTTTTCTCTAACTTATTTATTCAGTGATATAAATGTAACAAAACTGTAGTTGAAATGTTATGAATCAAACAGCGTGCTGCCATGCTAAGCTTAATAAAACCAATTGTGGCAAGAAACACTGTACCAGTTGATCTGAAGTAAGCCGGAGGGTTTTCTTGTAACATATGCTGCTGGAGGTCAAAACCACCTCAGCCTGACAGGATTCTGTAATCTGACTGGATGATATGTGATCCTCATCACTTGAGGAAGAGTCATCTTTTGATCTAAACATGAGAATCATTGGTATAAGAAGACAAATGATGACAGTCAGATATAAAGATGTAGAGATAAAAAGACGACATGTAAATCTGGTACAGTATATATGGTCACCTGTTCACTGAGGTCATAGTAACAGGGCTCTCTTCTATGTCTCCTGCTGCTTCACTCACTTCCTAAAGTGCAAAAACATCAAAATAGGCTCAACCAAATGATGCTGATGTTTAGGAAGTGATATAACTAATTATCTTTTGTTATTCTTTGACACTATGTCCAATAATTGCAAAAATAAAGACCAAAAAAAAAATGAAATCAACCAATAGCTATCGTGGACTAACCGACTTGGAATCACTGTTCCTGCTCCTCCAAGAGAACCACCAGCGTCCTCCTTTTTTTGGCATCTTTTCCTTCATGATGTTCTCCACTGATGCCTGAAGACAGTGATGTGCACACAACTCAAAAACTAACAGGAAAGGTAACCCAGAACTAGTGAGCATGAAAAAGATCAAGAACACAAATGATAAAGAATAAAAGCAAACTTGACCTAACTAATAAAAATAAAGACAGATAAACACATTGGCAAGCAAATGAAAAGCATCAAGTGCAAAATAGATAAATAAATCTTGAAAATGGAAAAAAAAAAATGTTGTTGGACACCAACAAGGGGAAAAATAAAACAAACATAATGGGTTTTGTATGAGAAGGAGAATATTGAAAACATTTAGTAAAAAAAACAGAAAGAGGCTGATAGTTATAAATAGCAATGAACAAGAAAAGACATGCTCCATATAACACTCAAGCAAAGCCAGTAAACATCATACAGGCTGGGAGGTGCTGGAGCCAAACAGACCGGGGAGGCAATAAGAGAAAAGGCCAAAAACAGAAAACACATAACTCAAACACCAACACTTGGATTACACACATGTCAAATGAGTTACAAGAACAAATGGAAATGAATGAAAAGGGGAAAATAAGAAGGAGGATAAAGGCATGACATTGTTAGAGCAACACTTTAAACATTTTACATTGTGTCATATCTTAGTGTGTCTTATTATATTTTACTGTATTGTATTGGATAACAACTGAACCAAAGTTAAACTTTAGTTTCATGATGCTTTATTACAACATCACCCAAGGTGGTACAAATAACAGCATCCAAATATTCAACAAAAACAGTACCTTTTTTTTTTACAATCATTAATTTTTTCCTTCTTTAGTGTGTAATATATCAGAAACAATTATTGAATTTATCTGGTCCTACCTGTGGCAGCGGTTTCTGGTAGACTTGCATGGCCAACATGACTGGAGCTGCTGTGTTCCAGTTATAGTACCTAAAAGAGAAGACAGAAATCTAAAGGCTTCTGCTAAAGTCTTCAGTTGTCTGTCTTCAATTGCCGTCTAAAAATGTTTTAAGAGGAATAAAGAAATCTGTGCAAAAGACATTTAAAGAATTAGTTGGAGATCCTGAAGAGCATAGTGAACAGCTTCTCTTTAAACCTAAAAGCTATGCTGTTTGGAACATGTTTCCCCTTGTAGAGTCTCCGATGGAAAACTGGTCCTAGATGAAGGGCAACACAAAGTGTGGTTTGAAAGACCCCTCATGGAAAGAAAATCTGTACCAATGTACTCAGGCTGTAGGGTTAAAGGGGATTGGACCACCAAGGGTCCTGCCTTGATCTGCTACCTGATCCACATAGCACCAGACCCATGCACCTCTAGGCACATCAGTCATGGGGTGAAGAGTGTAGAGTTTGACACTGGTGTTTCCAGATGATGTACTTCTCTTAGCTTCATCAAATTATGATCTTCAAGTCTTGTTGGAGAGATTCATAACCATGTGTGAAGCAGCTGAGATGAAGCAACTTCAAACCTGAGGCCATGATTCTCAGCTGGAATAGTATGGATTGCCAACTCTAGGTTGGGGGAAAGGTCCTGCCTTAGTTGGAGGAGTATAAGTATCTCTGGGGTTTGCCTACAAGTGATGGTGCTGTAACTTGCCAGTTGGATGGGCCAGTGTCTGCAGTGATGTGGATGCTCAACCAGTCTCTTTCACAAAAAAGATCTTTTGTAGACTTTAGATTGAAAGATGCAGTCATTTAAATCAGAGGAACACTGCTGTCAGAAATATAAAAGGAATCTTATTCAAATAAGCTGGTCTGTCAATTCAGGCTTTTACTTAAAAGTTTATTTAAAAAAATACAAGGTTGACACATTATGCCTAATTTATGAAAAAGACTGTCTCCCTCAGGTTTGGTCAAAGCAAACATGTGACACGTGACATTGATTGAGCAGTACATACTTGCTTCCTATCTTGACCACCAGGTTTGGGTCATCAATAATTGAAGGGTTCTCAGAGAACTGTTGATAGGAAATGGCCCTTTCCAAGAACTGCTCTGTGGTAATAAAAAACATACAACTCTTTAGAAAAAAAACTTGAAAATATTTTGGTACTAAGTAATAGTTATACTATATACACTCACTGGCCATTTTATTAGGTACATCTGGCTAGTGCTGGGTTGGACCCCCTTTTGCCTTCAGAACTGTCTTAATCCTTCGTGGCATAGATTCAGCAAGGTACTAGAAACATTCCTCAGACATTCTGGTCCATATTGACATGATAGCATCACGTACAGTAGTTGCTGCAGATTTGTCTGCTGCACATCCGTGATGTGAATCTCCCATTAAACCACATCCCAAAGGTGATCTACTGGATGGAGATTAGGTGACTGTGGAGGCCATTTGAGTTCAGTGAACTCATTGTTATATTCAACAAACTGGTCTGAGATGATTTGAACTTTATGACATGGTGCGTTATCCTGCTTGAAGTAGCCATCAGAAGATGGTACAATGTGGTCATAACGGGATGGACATGGTCAGCAACAATACTCAGCCCGGCGTCACACTGCATCCGGATCCGGTCCAGTGCGGACCCCGCAGGTATTCCGTTAGATTAAAATCCCTTTTGAAGGCTCACAGTAGCTCCGTGCGGTGCGGGTCCGGTTACGGGGGCCGTACGGCACTACGGAAAGAATCCGCAAGGTTCAATTTTTTCCGGACGCTGGAGTCACACCGCGTCAAGTTTGATGAAATCTGACGAACTATACAGGAAGTGTGGCTTGAATATCCGGTGTTTTTTCAAAATAAACGAGTGTACAAACAATTGTAACTTGACTCTTCTTTTTAGACAGCACACGCGCTAATAGGAAATGTAAACATTACGTCACACCCGGTGACACAGGGTCCCGAAAGCCTGCAGCACAACACATTTTCACACATTTGCTAAATAATGGACGTGTTCTCGTGTGAAGTCCCGACAAAACGATAACCCACGTGAACTTCTCTTCTCGTGGGTGACGTTTTACGCACCCAGCACCGGAGCTGGCCGCACTCCCTATCCGGAGCAGATGTGAGTGGTAGCTTGCGGAAAAACCGCACCGAAGCCGGACCGAAGCCGTTCCGTAGGCAGTGTGAGCCCGGCGTCAGGTAGGCTGTGGTGTTGCCACAATGCTCAATTGGTACTAAGGAGCCGAAAGTACGCCAAGAAAATGTCTTCCACACCATTATACCACCAGCCTGAACTGTTGATACAAGGCAGGATGGATCTGTGCTTTCATGTTGTTGACACCAAATTCTGACTCTACCATCCAAATGCCAAAGCAGAAATGGAGACTCATCAGACCAGGCAACATTTTTCCAATCTTCTATTGTCCAATTTTGGTGAGCCTGTGTAAATTGTAGCCTCAGTTTCCTGTTCTTAGCTGATAGGAGTGGCACCTGGGGTGGTCTTCTGTTGCTGTAGCCCATCTGCCTCAAGGTTCGATGTGCATTCAGCGATGTTCTTCTGCCTACCTTGGTTGTAACGAGAGTGAGTTACTGTTGTCTTTCTATCAGCTCAAACCAGTCTGGCCATTCTCCTCTGACCTCTGGCATCAACAAGGCATTTTCACCTACAGAACTGTCGCTCACTGGATATTTTCTCTTTTTCGGACCATTCTCAGTAAACCCTAGAGATGGTTGTGAGTGAAAATCCCAGTAGATCAGCAGTTTCTGAAATACTCAGACCAGCCTGTTTGAACTGCAGCAGAGCATCTCGATCATGTCTACATGCCTAAAAGCACTGAGTTGATTAGCTGATTAGAAATTTGCGTTAACAAGAAGTTGGACAGGTGTGTCAAATAAAGTGCCCAGTGAGTGTATAATTGAACTAGATATTTCCTTACAAAATTAAAAACTATGTTTTTGGTCTTTTAATGTCAAAAGTATATAATACATTTCACAAACATTTATAAATACTGCTATATAACTTTAAAGAGATAACATTTATTATAACTTTTCACCTTTATGCCATATTAATGTAACTGTTACAGTAATACACAATTTTGGCAGCTTATACATTCATCTTCTTACCTCTTGTGATCTCCTTGTTGTCAGTGAGTCCTCCACACAGAGAGATGGCAACATGAGGTTGGTCACTGACCTGGTCCAATAAACTGTCCACACCACTGTCCATCCCACTACTGCTCACTGACTGAGGGGATTGGTTGGTGCTCCTTACACCCATCATCATCATCTCGGAATCTCTTTTCATTGAGCTACTGCCTCCATCACTGAGGAGAAATACACACAAAAACACAATCTCAAAAATATTTCTCAAAAGATCCTAGTAGAAGGGTATATAAGGTTATATTTAAGTTATTATGTAATCAGATGTCAGAGGAGACCAATGGAGATACGCAGCAGCTCCCCACGATCTTGCACAATGACAAGCAGGATGGATGGATGGATGGATGGATGGATGGATGGATGGATGGATGGATGGATGGATGGATGGATGGATGGCATACTAAAACAAATGTTTTGTTACTGTACCTTTTAGGGAAGTAAAGAGCAGCAACTTCAGGCTCCAGATCAGTAATGTCATCCAGATAAATGCCATCAGCACCGAGATGCTGGCTTCTCTTTTCTGGAGGAGAACAAACTTCATCATAAGCAGAAATACAGAATATGAAACAAAATGATCAAGTCTGAAGACCTTTCAACAGTTTATACATAAAAGGCACCCACTACCTTTCTTCTTAGATGGTGAATCTATTGTTCTTAATGGACTTTCTCCACTCCTGACTTCATTTAGATGATCTGGGAGCATCTTAGTGGACACTAAACAAGCTGTTGAAACATCCATCTCTACATGGGATGGCCCGACACTCTCAACCTCTTTCACTTTTAAGAGAAAAATTCACAAAAAATTAGGCAGAGTACCCAAAACAAATGTTTGCAATGCAGACATTTAGAAATGTATCTTTAAAAATGACCAACATTATATATTTATTCTTAATGTTTTAAACTTGTTTTATTTGTATTTTGGATCTACAAAAGAAGGATTTTAGCAATCTTCCTTGAATAGAAATGGTTTAACATAGAGAATTAAGTTAATTTGTGTAAAAAAATCAGAATTTAAAAACACTGGATGGTAAACCAATTCCAACTGACTGATAACTTAAATCAAATAAAGATACATATTTACAATTTTTTTTATCACCGTGGAGACCAATGTAACTTCCTCTCTGGTAGTTCTATTTATTATAGATCAATAAAAAAATAACAGTATAATCGAATTTACTATTTTGCTCCAAGTTGACTCCACTTGTGTTTTCCTCAACATCCTTATCAGTTTCAAGAGCAGTACTTTGCCCTGGCTGATGGCCACTGATGGATCTAAAGTGAGAGTTGGAAGTCATTGGGATGGAGACTGCTGCAGCCAGATCCTGCTTCAGATGAGAGGTCACGAAAGACGGCTGTAAAAGAGAGAAAACGAAATAGCTTTTTTCCCCCATAGGTGTGTTTCCCTTAACTAGTTTCTCTTTGTACGTCTTTAGTATAACCTTGACAAAATTTACATCATAGAATAAGATCGAACAAAGAAACTGCAGGTCTCACTGTCATGGCCCTTGTTTTGGTGCGAACCCTCTTACAAGCACAAGCCCCAGGACAACAAAACAGGTTTAAAGTGTTTATTAGAAATGAGAGAAACACAGCCAGGCACGAACTCCTGTGCAGCTGGCGGTACAGGAACCGGGCCTCACTGGCATGGAACCGTGAGTATCTAGAGGCGGAGAACACAGGTTAGTGATCTGGGGGTTGTGATGATGGAGCAAGCATGAGAACAAGGAGAGCTTACGTGGATGGCGCTGATGGTGGTTGCGGAGAGAGGAGGAGTTGTAGGCAGCTGAATGAAAGCTGTGGGTCCGGAGTGAGATGTGCAGGTGCTGGAGGGTGAACAGATCAGCTCTGGGTCCGTGTGTGTCCAGCAGGTGCAGACTCCGGGGAGGAAGAGACAGGCGGAGAGCAGGTCCGGGGAAACCAAGCCAGCGTGAGAGCCTGTGGAAGCGGCTGCTCTCCAGGACAGGAGGTACGGATCCGCGGAAAGGCGTCGGATCCGGATGAAGCTCCTGAGGGAAAAAAGGAAAAGAAAGACCAAGCGTTATGGGGCTCGTCTTTCTGGAATGTGCAACGGTCAGTAGTAAACCACTCTACCAGGTGAAGAGATAGAACTATCTGGCGCCTGTCTCGTGTTGATCCTCCCCTTAAATCTCAACTCAGGTGATGAGGAGAATGAGCCACACCTGCCGCTCCAGAGCTGATCCACCTGTTGGAAAGTAGGTTAATGACACCCACACACACACTCACACCCACAGGCAGCTCAGCCACACAACAGTNGGGAAAAGAATTTGAAAATAGGGACATTGAAGAAATGTGGAAAACCTTCAACATTAAATATAACGATAACAAATGTGAGAATTTAGATTATAAACTAAGAAGTAATATCTTGTATAGCAATATAAGAATCAGTAGGTTTGATAGGAGTGTGAGTGGAATGTGTAGTGTGCAAAAGAGAGGGTGAGACTATAATGCATGTGTTTTATGGATGTGAACAACTGAGAGAAGTGCTTGATAGAATGTGGATGACTGAATAGAAAATGAGTGTGAAAGTTTTGTACAAGGACTGGAAGTGGGTGTATTTTAAAGGATGGGGAACAAGGGTAAGGGGATTTAATGTGAATTTGTTAAACCTATTCTTACGTTTTCTAAGACGGGCAATTTGGGTCAGGAGGAACACGGTAAATCATGGGGAGGGCAGGGTGCCTGTTTTTTGTGGGTATGATGAAAGCACATGTTAAGTCTATGTTTATATATCTAGAGAGGGATGAATTTGTAAGGGGAAGTAGTTTTGTTAAACTTCAGGGTAATTCTTTCATGTTAACATTTTAAAGTGTTTATCTTTACCTGTTTCTGTCATGGCCCTTGTTTTGGTGCGAACCCTCTTACAAGCACAAGCCCCAGGACAACAAAACAGGTTTAAAGTGTTTATTAGAAATGAGAGAAACACAGCCAGGCACGAACTCCTGTGCAGCTGGCGGTACAGGTACCGGGCCTCACTGGCATGGAACCGTGAGTATCTAGAGGCGGAGAACACAGGTTAGTGATCTGGGGGTTGTGATGATGGAGCAAGCATGAGAACAAGGAGAGCTTACGTGGATGGCGCTGATGGTGGTTGCGGAGAGAGGAGGAGTTGTAGGCAGCTGAATGAAAGCTGTGGGTCCGGAGTGAGATGTGCAGGTGCTGGAGGGTGAACAGATCAGCTCTGGGTCCGTGTGTGTCCAGCAGGTGCAGACTCTGGGGAGGAAGAGACAGGCGGAGAGCAGGTCCGGGGAAACCAAGCCAGCGTGAGAGCCTGTGGAAGCGGCTGCTCTCCAGGACAGGAGGTACGGATCCGCGGAAAGGCGTCGGATCCGGATGAAGCTCCTGAGGGAAAAAAGGAAAAGAAAGACCAAGCGTTATGGGGCTCGTCTTTCTGGAATGTGCAACGGTCAGTAGTAAACCACTCTACCAGGTGAAGAGATAGAACTATCTGGCGCCTGTCTCGTGTTGATCCTCCCCTTAAATCTCAACTCAGGTGATGAGGAGAATGAGCCACACCTGCCGCTCCAGAGCTGATCCACCTGTTGGAAAGTAGGTTAATGACACCCACACACACACTCACACCCACAGGCAGCTCAGCCACACAACAGTACCCCCCCCCCCTAACGACCGCCTCCAGGCGGTCGCGCTGACGATGCAGGGAGGGATGAGGACGACGAGGCGGAGGATGCTTCGAAGTCCTCGATGAGGGAGGGGTCCAAGATGAAGGACCGGGGAACCCATGAGCGGTCCTCAGGTCCATAACCCTCCCAGTCCACCAGGTATTGGAAGCCCCGCCCCCGGGGACGGACACCCACAATCCGCCGGACTGTGAAAGCTGGGTGGCCGTCAATCATACGGGCGGGCGGGGGGGAAGGTGGCGGAGGGCAGAGAGGGCTGGAAATGAAGGGCTTCACCTTGGACACATGGAAGACGGGATGGACACGGAGGTGAGAGGGAAGCCGGAGTCTGACTGTCGCTGGACCGGGAACGGCATCCACGGTGAAGGGGCCCAAGAACCGTGGGGAAAGCTTCCTGGTAGAGGCCTTGAGGGGGAAGTCCTTCGAGGCGAGCCAGACCTTTTGTCCCGGGGAGTAGGTAGGAGCCGGGATGCGTCTGCGGTCCGCACCCGCCTTTGTCTTCGCCGCCGTGCGCTCCAGCGCACGTTTGGTTCCAGACCAGATGCGGCGGATCTGGCGGATGTGGGTGCGGACCGTGGGGATAACCGGCTCTGGGCAGGAAGAAGGGATGAGCGTGGGCTGGTAGCCGAGGGAGCACTCGAAGGGTGAGAGCCCCGTCGCAGACGAGATGTGCGCGTTGTGCGCGTACTCAACCCAGGAGAGATGCTGACACCATGTGGCAGGATTTTCGTCGCACACACAGCGCAGCATGCTTTCCATCTCCTGGTTGAGACGCTCACACTGCCCATTCGTCTGCGGGTGGAACCCAGATGTGAACCGGGGCGTGGCTCCCAACATCCCACAAAACTCCTTCCAGACCCTGGCGGTGAACTGAGTGCCCCGATCCGAAAGCACCTCCGATGGGATGCCATGCAGGCGAAACACATGGCGGAACAGGAGGCGGGCGGTCTCGGGGGCTGACGGGAGCTTTGGAAGAGCAATGAGGTGGCATGCTTTGGAAAAGCGGTCAATAATAGTGAGGATAACAGACTTGCCTTTGGAGACGGGGAGGCCGGTGACAAAGTCCAAGGCGATGTGCGACCAGGGTCTGGATGGCACGGGAAGCGGCTGCAGGAGTCCAGCTGGAGGCCGGTGGGACGGCTTGCTGCGGGCACACACACAACAAGCAGACACGAATTCTCCGACATCTTTGTGGATGGCTGGCCACCAGAAATACCTTTGCAGGAAGGCGATGGTTCGGCTGGTGCCAGGATGGCAGGAGAACTTCGTGTTGTGCCCCCAGCGGATGACCTGCGCTCGGACCGAGGATGGCACATAGAGCCGGTTGGGAGGTCCTCCTCCAGGGTCTGGCTCCGCCTCCTGCGCTCGCCGGATCAGCCCCTCAATGTCCCAGGTGAGTGAGCGGACGAAGCAGGACCCAGGTAAAATGGTGTCCGTCCGCTCCTCCGGGAGCTCGGGCTGGTGAAGGCGGGAAAGCGCGTCCGGCTTCTGGTTCTTGGACCCCGGCCGGTAGGAGATGGAGAGGTTGAATCTGGAGAAAAAGAGGGACCAACGAAACTGGCGGGGGTTGAGACGTTTTGCATTTTGTAGGTAGATGAGATTTTTATGATCGGTCCAGATTATTATTGGGAGTTGCGTACCTTCAAGCCAGTGCCTCCACTCTTCCAGCGCCAGTTTGATACCCAGGAGCTCCCTGTCCCCGATGTTATAGTTGCGCTCAGGCGGCGTGAAGCGCTTTGAGAAAAAGGCGCACGGGTGGAGCTTGTTGTCCGCCGCCGAGCGCTGGGACAGGACAGCTCCCACACCTTCCTCTGAGGCGTCCACCTCCAGGGTGAACTGGGCGCTGGTGTCCGGGTGGATAAGGATGGGCGCTGCCGTGAAGCGCTGCTGCAGGTTCCTGAAGGCGGCCTCAGCCTCCGGGCCCCAGTGGAACGGCACCTTGGGAGAAGTCAGGGCCGTAAGGGGTCCCACGATGAGACTGAAACCGCGGATGAACCTGCGGTAAAGGTTCGAGAAGCCCAGGAACCGCTGCAGCTGCTTCCGGCAGGTAGGCACTGGCCACTCCTCTACGGCTTTGGTCTTGGCGGGGTCCGGTCTGATCTGTCCACCCTCTAGAATGAAACCGAGAAATGTTATCGTTGGTGTGTGAAACTCACATTTCTCGGCCTTAACGTAGAGTCGGTTCTCCAGGAGCCTTTGGAGGACCAGCCGGACGTGACGTCGATGAGCCTGCGGGTCTGAGGAGAAAATTAAGATATCGTCTAGATAGACGAAAACGAATTGATGGAGGAAGTCCCTGAGTACATCATTTATTAGGTTTTGAAAAACCGCTGGTGCATTTGTTAGTCCAAAGGGCATGACTGAGTACTCATAATGTCCAATATGGGTCTTGAATGCTGTCTTCCACTCATCACCTGCCCGGATGCGGACAAGGTGATAAGCGTTACGGAGGTCTAGTTTGGTGAAGATGGTGGCCTTTTGAACAGGCTCGAAAGCGGACGAAAGTAACGGGAGTGAGTATTTATTTTTTACTGTGATCTGGTTTAATCCTCTGTAATCGATGCACGGACGGAGTGTGCCGTCTTTCTTGCCCACGAAGAAGAAACCAGCTCCGAGGGGAGATGATGAAGGTCGGATGATTCCAGCCTTCAGAGAGTCCTTAATGTAGGTTTCCATGGCTTCTCTCTCGGCCCGGGAAAGATTGAACAAGCGGCCCGCCGGGAGAGGTGCACCGGGCAGCAGATCGATGCAGCAATCGTACGGCCGGTGCGGCGGGAGAGAGAGGGCCAGGTCTTTATTGAAAACTTCACTAAGGTCATGGTATTCAGGGGGAACCTTGGTTAAGTCTGGCGGTTGCTGTGGGGCCGAAGAAGCGGGAACGCCCACCGGAAGTGCAGACTGTAAACACCGCTCCAGGCAGTGCGGGCTCCAGGAAATGATGCGGTTGTGGACCCAGTCTATTTGCGGACAATGTTGCACCAGCCACGGGTATCCAGGACTACGGGAACCTCCGTGCTAGGGTAAACGAAAAATTTAATGTTCTCTCGGTGATTTCCGGAGACAACAAGGGAAACAGAGTCAGTACAGTGGGTTATTGACGCCATAGAGCTACCGTCTAGAGCGCGCACACAAAGAGGCGCGGGCAATGGAGTCAAAGAGAGGTGACACTTTTTAACTAACTCGGGGTGAATTAAGTTCTTTTCAGAACCGGAGTCCACTAGTGCTACACACTTAAAAGGCTCCTGGTTCTGATAACATAAGGAGACGGGGAAAGTCAAACGGGGACTTGAGCACTTTCCGCCCGCCAGGATCCCCATCCTCACTAGCGGGCGCTGTCGTTTGACGCTACCTGACAGTCATTTATAGCGTGTTTGGGAGAAGCACAGTAGAGACAAACTCCTTCGGTGAGACGTCGCCGCCTTTCGGCATGGCTGAGACGGGCCCGTCCCAGCTGCATCGGTTCGGGTGAGGGAAGGCGAACCGGACGCCGTCTGGGCGGCGAAGAGGCTGCTCGTTCCTGGACTGAAGAGGCGGAGACCCGGGAACGAAGTCTCTCCCGAGCCCGGTTGTCCAGCCGAATGGCGAGCTTGACCAGCTGGTTGAAGGTGGCAGGGCTGTCACGACCGGAGAGCTCATCCTGCATCCTCTCCGTGAGCGCGTTCTTAAAAACTCCTCGAAGTGCAGAGTCGTTCCATGCTGTTCGGGCAGCCAGGGTGCGGAACTCGATGGCAAAGTCCGCCACCGACTGCTTCCCCTGACGAATCCGGAGCAGCTGGTCCATTGCTTCCTCTTCTGTCTCCTCCGAGTCGAACGTCTGCTTGAAAGCATCCAGAAACTCCTCGTATTCTGTGTGTTCGATGGGGTTGGAGTCGAGGTAGGCCTCCGCCCACCTGAGGGCTCTGTCGCGCAGCCAGCCCACCAGGAAAGAGATCCGGCTGGCGTCTGTGCCGAAAGAGTTAGAAGCACTGTTAAACACTAGGTTACACTGAAGTAAAAATCCTTTACACTTACGGAGATCTCCGTCATAGGGCTGCGGGTTTGGAGGAGAGACCCCTCGATGGACTGGCTCGGGAGGTGCGACTGGAGGAGACGCGGCCTGGGGTTCCGACGAGGAGAGATCCGTCATCCGAGTGTCGGTGTCCGCCAGGTGCGCGGTTAGCTCCGAGATCCGCCGGGTGAGTCTGTCCATATTATCCATGAGGTGGGTCTGTTGTTGCGCCATCTCCTGTAGGAAGTTCTCATGCTTGCCCAGGAGGATTCCCTGTTGGGAGAGTGCGGCCTGGAGCTGTGCCGTAGGGTTCTGGTGGCCAGATAGTTCTGTCATGGCCCTTGTTTTGGTGCGAACCCTCTTACAAGCACAAGCCCCAGGACAACAAAACAGGTTTAAAGTGTTTATTAGAAATGAGAGAAACACAGCCAGGCACGAACTCCTGTGCAGCTGGCGGTACAGGAACCGGGCCTCACTGGCATGGAACCGTGAGTATCTAGAGGCGGAGAACACAGGTTAGTGATCTGGGGGTTGTGATGATGGAGCAAGCATGAGAACAAGGAGAGCTTACGTGGATGGCGCTGATGGTGGTTGCGGAGAGAGGAGGAGTTGTAGGCAGCTGAATGAAAGCTGTGGGTCCGGAGTGAGATGTGCAGGTGCTGGAGGGTGAACAGATCAGCTCTGGGTCCGTGTGTGTCCAGCAGGTGCAGACTCCGGGGAGGAAGAGACAGGCGGAGAGCAGGTCCGGGGAAACCAAGCCAGCGTGAGAGCCTGTGGAAGCGGCTGCTCTCCAGGACAGGAGGTACGGATCCGCGGAAAGGCGTCGGATCCGGATGAAGCTCCTGAGGGAAAAAAGGAAAAGAAAGACCAAGCGTTATGGGGCTCGTCTTTCTGGAATGTGCAACGGTCAGTAGTAAACCACTCTACCAGGTGAAGAGATAGAACTATCTGGCGCCTGTCTCGTGTTGATCCTCCCCTTAAATCTCAACTCAGGTGATGAGGAGAATGAGCCACACCTGCCGCTCCAGAGCTGATCCACCTGTTGGAAAGTAGGTTAATGACACCCCCACACACACTCACACCCACAGGCAGCTCAGCCACACAACACTCACCCAACTCAATTAAGGTCAGATTCATGATTCAATAAAAAGAAAGACACTACACTCAAAAATGGACTCCACGGAAGAGTTCCATGCTGAAAACCGCTGCTGACCAAAAAGAACATGAAGGTCTATTTGCCCAAACATATCTTGATTATCTCAAGATATTTGGAAAATTATTTTGTGGACAATAGAGACAAAATTGATTTTTAGAGGTTGTGCATCACATTACATCTGGTATGAAACTAATACTGCATTTTAGACAAAAAACATCACACTGACATTCAAACACAGTGGTTGTAATGTCATGGTCTGGGGATGTTTTGCGGCTTCAGGAACTTGACATAATTCTGCTCTGTACCCAAAAAACCCTGAAGGGGAGCCATCAGTTTTTTACCTTAAGCTCAAGAGCATTTGGGTTCTGCAGCAGGACAGTGATCTAAAGTGCATCAACAAGTCCACCTCTGCATGGCTAAAAAACCCCAAAGGATGAATGAAGTTTTTGGAGTTCTCATCAAAGTTGGGATTTAATTCTGAATGTGATCATTTTAAATCTGCTTTCTCTATTTCCTTGGGTTATCATTGACTAATAAAATAAACTTGCTTAATGATCTGAAACAAATAAGGTGGCAACTATTTTTACAGCATAAATATAAATAAATGTACAGTATTGAATATCAACAGGTTCTGCTGTACTAACAATATCAGCATTCCCTAATTCAGGCTGCTTTTAAAAACACTAGCTATTACAGAAGCAAAATAATTCTTAGACTGAGTTTACATTGTAAAATCTTAACTATCCCCCTCAGGGTAACAACTAATTCTCCGCAAGCAGAATAGATAGAGATGAATCGGCAAAGATTATTTTAGCATATTTGATAAAAAAAGATTGAAGATTTTTTATCCAACAGGTGAAAACAATATTTTCCTGGTGGTTAGCTGTGACAGTCTGTAACCTTTCTAATGCTATTGATGTTTAACTAATTCCCTTAGAAATCTTAAACAAGGACCAATAAAAGTGAAGAAGGGTAGATTTTATTGTTAGTATTCAACTGTAACACAAGCTGTAAATGTTTGTAAAATGCATCAGAGCATCTATAGCAGATAACACCACTTGAAAAGAAAAAAGTAATAAAATAAATTTAATTCCTATATGATGTCTGTGTAAATACCAGTGCAGGGTGAGGCAGCTCCCCCCAGGTCCATTGTATTTCAGAATTAGGCTGATCAGTGAGCTCCGAGTCACTCTTTGGTGACGATGAGCCAGAATGATCTGGGCTGCTGGAGAAAGATGGTCACAAACATGATCAGGTTCAATAATTGCACAAACAAAGCAGATTTCTCAGGCAAAAGACAATTCAAAGTAATTTAAAGAGGCCCTTCCATTAAAAACGTGTTTTTCTGAGGTTTCTGTTGAATATTTTAGCTCCACAGGTGTTCTTACCTTCATAGTAGGTGTGAAAACAGATCAACAACTTCTCTTTCAAACTATGCAGGTGGTGATAAAACCTGAGTTTGAACTGCCGGTACTTGTTTCGTCACAATTCCTTTGCTCGTTAATATTCATCACATTCATAACATTCATGCTGCTGGCTAAAAGCTGTACCATATGATGTACCAAACCGGAAGAGACTTGGTGTGCCTCACCGAGAAAAAAACGTTTTTAATGGAAGCGCCTCCTTAAATATTATGTAATTTCCATTTCTGTTATTTATTCAACAAGAAATAAAAATGTACCTAAAAAGAGAAGAAAACTGAGAGGTTCCCGGAGGACAAGAGATGGACAGACCATATGATGGAGGGATCGAAAGCGTCTCCTTATTGACATTACTACATTAATATGCAAGACAAACAAAAGAAAGAGTGGATGAGAGAAATGAACTAAGTGTGAAATGATTGTGTTATTGTTGGTACAGAAATGTTGTTTGCAGACTGGAAGAGTCACAAAAATCGAGCTAACAAGAGTTTAGTAAAATCATAAAGTGCGTATCCCTGTGTGTCAAAGTAAATAATACCTATGTGAAGGAATCCACCCAGCGATGGGGGGGGCACTGCTGCTACTTGTGGATCCCAGGTTGCTATACAAAAGTCTGATTCCAAACAAACACATGCAGAAAGGTATCAGTGATGTGCAAACATTCATCATTTCAAACAATCATATAAATACAACCCTTATAAAACTACAGTATGTTTTATTTTTAGACTCAGATGCGTCTTGTTCAAGTGTGACCATATTTCTGAAGGCTGCTTAGCAAACACGTTCAGTATGAAGCAGGACATAAAACAAATGCACATTCCTGCATGTCTTAAATGATTTTTTTCTGGACCACAGTTTTGAAAGTTTCCTAATAAAGGCTTCGTATCTCAACAGTAAGATCCACTGTGTGAGCCATTATTTCAGAGAGGCAGTAAAAACTGTGGGAACAAGATCGCCATGGGAACAAGTTTGGATCATGTCCAACACGCAAAGATGCTTTTCAAAGGGATTCACATGTAAACGGCAACATGAACAGACCTGCTGTCTCAGACGTTAAATTTACAATTGTTTAAAAGAGAATTACTAGTTCCACTGAAACGGTTCCATTGAAATAAAGGAGAAGACAAATTCCTGTGTCAGGTTGCACCAGTTTAACTGGTTCTTTAGATAAACACAGCCAATGCAAAAGGTAACAAAATTATTTTTTTTACACTCTTTTGTCTTGTGGAAGAATCAAGCACTAGTTTAGTGAATTAACAGACTTTCTTCAGGACAAAGCAATTACAAGTTATTCTGGTTAGTTCTGGGTCTAATAGAGTCACCTATGATGATCCTCCATGGACATTCCTGCAGGTTCCATGGAGGATCCTCCATCCTCCATGGAACCTGATGCTTATTTGACATCTATGACAACAGAGCTGCGTAACATTGAGCCACAACATGTTATTGGCTACAAATCCATAACTTCTAAACAGCATTACCAGAAGCCAACAAGTTTTTGTGTTCTTGATCCTCTGATTTGGGAGGAGCAAATAAAAGTCCCTTTTTTGTAAGCAGCATAAACAACCAACTGCACACCTAAAATAACGGAGGCTCTTGGCTCACTTGCCTCTTTTATTAAGCCCTCTGTAACGAGCCTGGGGGAACTCTGGACCCTGATCTGTCACTGGACTCTCACGTTAAATTGCTGCTTCATTCTTGTTTTCACCATTTAAAAAATTGAGTCCAATTGTATCACAACCTGAGATGGAAAGGATGATTCTAAGTATTCACACATCACTGTGTTACTTTACCAGCTGCACTGGCTCCCCATATATTTTAGAGTTCCTGTTAAACTTCTGGTTTTAACTTATAGAGCTCATAATCAACAAGCACGAGCTTATACAAGGGACCTTTTGCAACCCTACATCCCCAGCAGGTCCCGGAGGTCTAGTGATCAGGGTCTGCTGGTTGGAAAGAAACTAAAAAAACTGAAGGTGACAGCGTTTGCAACAGAAGCTCGTTCCCTCTGGAACTCACTTCCTCTCAGCCTGAGATCTGTTGATACAAGCACTATTACAAAACTCATCTTTTTGAATTGGTTTTTACCTGGTTTTATCTGTTTTTATTTTTTTTATGTCATACTGTTGTTTTAATGTGAAGAACTTTGCGATTTTTATCTTGAAAGGTGCTGTATAAATAAAGTTTTACTTACTTACTAATGATTCACAAGCAACATAAACACAAGTAAAGTTAATCTACATAACACAGTTGGAGTCACTGATTCTATTCAAAACCAACAGTGAGGCTGTTGATGATGATGGATTTTCTTTGAAACAGAAAAAGGCTGACTGGCATTAAACAGCCATCTTTCTTCATCACACACACCTGCTGCTGTCTTTCTCCTTCTCATCATCTGAGCTCAGATCAATGGTAAACATGTCTTCATCCTCTGAGAACTCTCCTCCGCTCTCTTCCCTCTTCCCTACTGATACTCCTCCTCCTTCTGGCCTTGCTTTCCTCCTCCTCTTCCTCCTCTTCTTGTTTGTCTTTCCATCCCCGTGCTGTGGTCCCAGGCTCTGGGCAGGAAGTGAATTGCAAGAGATGTTGCCTGCATGATAAAGAAGAGAAACATAATTATTGTTTTTAGGGTATTAATTCCAGTATGTGTGCAAGTACATTATTTTATATATGCGCTACCAGTCAAAAGTTTTAAAACACCCAAATTGTTCCAGTTTTTTATTGAAAGTTCTACAGTTTAACGTGTTGTTGCACTCTGAAATGAAAGCAAAGAAAATAAGCACCTGGAGTTAAAAAATAAATAGTGGAATTGATTTATTGACCAAAATGTATCCTAAACTTGACAGATACAACAGATGAACACACTTATGTCATTCTTTCCACAATAGGCAAATATTCTTCATCAAGTTCTTCCCATATCTGTTGCAGAAGTTCCCCGAAGTGTGTGCTTTCACTCTTCTGTTCAGTTTATCCCAAACCAGCTCGATGGGGTTTAAGTCTGGAGACTGTGCTGGAACTCCATGTTTCCAAGCTCACCATCTTATTATTTTTCCTGAGGTAGTTCTGGAATAACTTGGACTTGTGTTTTGGGACATTATCTTGATGTAGAACGAACCCCTAACCAACTAGGCCTATGCCAGAGGTCATCGAATCGTACTACAGAATGCAGTGGAAGCCATTTGGGTTCTGGGTGCCTCTCACTCTCTACAATTCACTGACCCTGGATTCAGCACCACACTTCCTCCTCCATGTTTGAAAGTTGATGCCACACATTGTGGAACCATCCTTTTATCCTGTGTGATGAAATGTTCATAATGCCTTCTTCCTGTCTTCTGTAGTCCGATGGTGCTGTTTCATGGTGTAAACCTCTTTGTCTTATTCTGACATCTTAGCAATTGCTTTGTTGCTGCAACTTGTCCTGTCCTGCAGCTTGAACTCTTTTCTTCACAGTTGAAACTCAGACTTGCTTACTACAAACACTCATGCTGAGTTACAAGCAGATATGTTAAAAACAGCTCTATCTTACAATAATGAAGAATCCTAAAAACAGTCTTGGATCCAGACAGTGATCTGATCAATCCCAAAATCTACTCACTTCTTCCTTGGACCATTTCTGACCATTCATCCATCCATTTTCTGAACCTGCCTCTTCTCGTTCAGGATTGCAGGGAGCTGGTGCCGATCTCCAGCGCCCATGGAGCGAGGGGCTGTTGACACCCTGGACAGGTCGCCAGTCCATCGCAGGGTCACACATAGACAAAAAACAACCACACACACACACACACACCCCCAAGTGTGTTTTGTTATCCTTATGGGGACCGTCCATTGACTTCCATTGATTTTAGTAACTAGATTTATACCTAACCCAAACCCTTTTCCTAACCTTAACCATTACTGATCTATAACTAACCCTAAGACTAACTAAAACTCTATTCACACCATACCTATAAACCTAACCCCTAACCCTAAAAAGGGGAGTCCCCCTCATGGGGACCAGGCTTCGGTCCCCACAAGAACCCTCGGACCCCAGAAAGATAGTAAAAGTCAGGAAACGGGTCCCCAGGAGGTCAGAAAAACAAACCCACACACACACACACACACACACACACCCCCAAGTGTGTTTTGTTATCCTTATGGGGACCGTCCATTGACTTCCATTGATTTTAGTAACTAGATTTATACCTAACCCAAACCCTTTTCCTAACCTTAACCATTACTGATCTATAACTAACCCTAAGACTAACTAAAACTCTATTCACACCATACCTATAAACCTAACCCCTAACCCTAAAAAGGGGAGTCCCCCTCATGGGGACCAGGCTTCGGTCCCCACAAGAACCCTCGGACCCCAGAAAGATAGTAAAAGTCAGGAAACGGGTCCCCAGGAGGTCAGAAAAACAAACCCACACACACACACACACACACACACACACACACACACACACACACACACACACACACACACACTAAGGGACAATTTAGAGTTGCCAATTAACCTCTTGCATGTTTTTGGATTGTAGGAGGAAACCGGAGTCCCCGGAGAAAACCCACGCATACACGCGGAGAACATGCCATCTCCATGCAGAAAGACCCCAGCCCGGATTCAAACCCAGGACCTTCTCGCTGCAAGGCAACAGCTCTACCAACTGCACCTGAAAATTTAATCAAAACCCATCTGTAACTTTTTGAGTTATCTTGCAACCAACCCACCCACTCTGGCAGAAATTCTACCTCATCGAAGTAGGTAATTAGTAAAAGTGGGGTGTTTTAAAATATTTGACCAGTAGTAATGTATCTGAACACACACACACAACTTACCCAACTCAGAGACCATTAACTCCTCCCCTGTTGACAAAATAGGTGATGTTGCAAGGTATGGCGGAACCACTTCCTGTTAACAGAAGGACATCAATTATCCATATAATTCTCAATGTAAGTCGCTTTGGTCTCAATGTAAGTCGCTTTGGATAAAAGCGTCTGCTAAATGACAGTAGTAGTAGTAGTAGTAGTATAAGATAGTTTTAAAATCTGCAGTCACTACATGAGAATACTAATGTAATTTAACATTATATAATAATGTAACTTTAGGGAATAGCTTAAGATATTTTCTGCAGCCAGATGTGCATGCTGCAGGGAGGTTCTGTGTTTGATCTGTTTCCAGAATTCCTTCGCCACATGCTAAGAAAATAAATAAAATCCAACAGAGTGGAGCACTCAGAGAGGAGCAGAGCTAATTATAAATGCGCATCTGGCAAATAATCAAATGCAAACCAGTCTTGTATTGTTAACATGTTTTAACATAATCACAATGAACCAAGTCACTGAAAGGTTCTCTTTCTATATCTGTATCCAGCATGAAATATCAAGAGTACTGGAATATTTCAACCCTGGTTTTTGCATGACAATGACAGTTGGAGATTCGGCACCAGCACCCCCAAATCTACGCAGGAATGAACAGGTATAACAGATTTATAAAATCTTCAGAAAATCACATGTAGGTGTTTATTAATAAGATGCTCAACTTGCTATGTCAGATTTCTATAAATGAAAGAAAAATTAGAGCAACAAATATGTTAAAAAAAATCTAATTAATTTAAGTCATAGACAGCACAAAGAAAACAAAACAAGTACGTATGTTAAAAATCAATTTGCCAAGTCTGGTTAGACTTTAAAAATTAAGTAGAAAAAGGGACACTGCAGGAGTCAAAGCATTCAAATATAACAAATATAACATTCAAATGTACATATAATGTATATGCTAATAAGACAAGCACAATTAGGGTTAGGGTTATTGATTAGACTGTTTTCTTACATAAGCCTCTGTATTTGCACTGATCTACTTGGACTTCTCTCTGATGAGTGAAAACAGTAGAACCTTTCTAGACTTTTTACACTCAAACTGAGTCTTTTTACATGATTTAAGATTTAAAAACCCAGTGGTAAGATTTTAAGCAGAATAGCAAAAAAAAAAAAAAGTGTAGCTTTAAATAACAATATGGATGTAGCGTGTAGTCTATTGTTCTGCAAAAGTAAATATAACCACATAGCTAAACAGACGCAGCTAATATGTTAATGTTGGGCATAATTTTTTCAATTAATTTGATGAATTGTGAAAAATTCCTGTTGATCTGAAACATGGCAGTTCAAATTAGTGCAGAGTCTCACATCATTGTGTCAGAAACTGTTACTAACTGATAGGACAGGGTTTTTTTCTCTCCATCATGTGTTTTTCGGTAATCCCTTGAAACCCCGATCAGCAAAATCCCTGAGATCTGCTGGTCAGAATCCTTCTGCTGTGATGATGACTAATGCACAAAAGGACAGACAGAGGGTGAGAAGCAGAACAAGGTAGAGATGATCCAAACTGTGCTCAGTACGTGCACGATGCAAACTCACACCCCATCTGCTCTGAGCTCTGCTCTTCCCGAGAACATCAGATTCAAAACCAATTTCAGTTCATGTATTTAAATCTCTGATAAATGTTTGTTTCAGAACTACCAGAACTGGAACAAGTGAGGCTTAAACTTTTCTAAATATAGATTTTCCTGAATGAAAAAAGATATCTATCTATCTATCTATCTATCTATCTATCTATCTATCTATCTATCTATCTATCTATCTATCTATCTATCTATCTATCTATCTATCTATCTATCTATCTATCTATCTATCTATCTATCTATCCATCCATCCATCCATCCATCCATCCATCCATCCATCCATCCATCCATCCATCCATCCAATGACAGACAGACAGACAGACAGACAGATAGATTTTTTTAATTTTTATACACGGAATGAAACTGATGATATAGACACGTAGCAGTAAAAAGACAATAGATTTTAATAGCCTTTGCTCTAAAAACATGACCAGCCACTTAAACATTATGTGAATGATCTGAGTTTTCTTGTTTTTCTTTTTACTACATACATGTAAAGAGTTCCTGCTGCTGTGGCCCGAAGATGAAACAATTTTGTTAATGTTTATCTGGTGAGATCTGTATCAGTTGCACAAGCCTCAACAAATCCTCATGTTTAACTTTCAACCCTGAGGAGCAGATAAGGAGGAAACCTGGGCAGGACAGGATTAAATGTCTGGGCCTGATCTTGCACAGTTTCAGTTTTTTAAGCCTTGCACTTTCAGGTTAGTAATACTGGTAATTTGATAATTGCTATTTTGGAATAACAAGAAAACAGAGTAAAGATAGCTCATTTAAAACTCACAAGTCCTCAGACATGTATCTTTTCATCTAAACACTCATATGTTGTGTCTTAGATTGTGTCTCCTTGTTTGGATCCTTTTCAGAAAATGTGCCAACATTTTGATAAAGACCCAAAGATGGACAAGAACACAGGAAATGCGCAAGACTGTGAAAACTAATGACTTTTAATATTAAAAACACAAAGCTGGTGAGGTAACAAGATTTAACTCTCAAGGACAGGAGAGAAGTAACAGATAAAACCAGTTACTACTAAGAAATTGATATACTGAAATGTAAAAGAAAACTGTGCAATTTACTGCCAGCAATACATTCAAATGAAAACAAGGAATATGACTGAGAACAAAACAGTATAAAACCCTGCAAACCCTAACAAGAACATGTCTTATCGTCTATCTGTTCCGTACCCAGACGAGTGACCACCACATTCCTGTGTGCAGTCTGTGTACAGCACACTGTACAGAGGGTGAAGGGCTATAAATACATCTCTGGTGGTTTTCCACTCTGTACATGGAGAGTTATATTAAGAAGAGGAAGTGACACTAGATCCAAACTCTACAACAAACATGGTGAACCAGAATTCACAAATATTTCTTCCTCTGAAAATATATCAGCTTTTATTTCTGCATTTGTTATAAAATTAAATTATACAATTAAATTGCTTTTGCTTCTTCTCTTTGAGTCACACAATAATAAAGGCAGAGTTAAATTCATGTAATCATAAATCAGATTAAGAATTACAGCCGCTCTCCTCAGATTATGAAATTTTCATTCGAGAAAAACAAAGAACAGTTCATAAATATCACAGTGACTGATGACAAAGTTTTTTTACCACAACTGTGGCACAGACGCTGCGCTACAGTTGTGGTAAACAGCCCCTCTCCAGTTTCCTTCTGAGGAGTGGGCCCAGTTTCTTTAGATCAACATCAGTTCAGTTTGTGTTACACGTCATGCTACAAACATATGGAGTACTTGCGCCCCTCAAGGAGGTGTGCTCAGTCCCTCTTCATGCTGCTTACATACTGCTAAATTTAGCCCAAATCAGAACATTAACTTTGCTGATGTCACAGCAGTCGTGGCATTCCTCATCAGTAGTGATGAAACATCTTAGCTGAGGCTGAACAGTTAGTTTGCTGATGTACAAACAACAATCTGTCTCTTAACGTCAGCAAAGGTAAACAGATGACTGTAGATGTCAGAGAAAAGACCCATTAACCCTCTGGGGACCAAGGGTTTTATGGAGAAATAAACCTCGCCTGACTTTTTTTTGTTTAAATGCTACTAAAACACCACCTTTCAATGCCCCATAATGTCCTATACCTTGTTTTTTTAATTTTGAATTGAAATATCATAAACTGCTGTGTAAATGAGGCTCCTTTGCTTGAAATAAAGAATATTAGAATAAAAAATACAAAAAAAAATTAGGCGAAAATTAGAAAATCACACTTTGTTAAAAAAAAAACCACACTAAATATCAATGAATAAGAAAAGAAAAAATTGACAACCGCGCGTCATGCGCAAAAGACAAATGCTCTGATTGGAACACCGACTTTGACACGACACTGTATCCCTTGTGAATGGGCTAGAGCGATCCCGGAACTACCGTCTGAAAGCTTGGATTCTCCCGATTTAGAGGGGAAAAAAATAAGTTTCTATCTTTTAAGGTTCGGAAGCTATGTTCGATTAAACACAACAAGGTCCCTGGCATCGTCGATGATGACGGCGTCCCCGTAGCGTTAATGGTTCAAATGGAGAGGGTCAACCACACAAGTGAATATTCAACACTCAACACACCTGGTCAAGAAAGCTCTGCAGATGATGCAAAGAGACCAAAGCATGCAAGAATTCCCCCACCCCACCATTCTCACCTACACCAGCACTACTGGAATCATCCAGGCCAGATGAATCACTTTCTGCTAAGGCAACAAACTACACTGTGAGTGACAGACACCACATGCAGAAAACGATCAGCAAGTCAGCAGGATCTCACTCCTAGCCTAAGAGTTCGTTTCAAGATACTATACAAGAAACAACATGGTGCTATGAAAGATCCCGCTCATCCTGCCATCTGGAAGAAGATACTGTTCCATCAAACCCAAACGACCAGAATCTGCAACAACCTCCTTCTCCAGGTCAGCAGACTGCTAAATCTCCAGAGTCACTCTCAACATACAGCTGCACAAGTGAAATGGTTCATTTCATTGTGTTTGATGTCCAAAAAAAGATACAAATAATTGGAATCTATAAAGGGTCACGGGGGTGGGGTTAGTGCGGGGTACACCTTGGACAAGTCACCAGTCCATCAAACAGCCACATAGACAAACACACACTGCATAGTTTAATTTCATTAGAACATGTTTTAAGTTACGGTGTGTATTCATTGACTTGGAGTGACAATTCTGTGTGCCATCACTCACCAGTGTGTTCTCTGTCTCTTTGACGAAGAAGGCCTCTCCATTTTCTCCCAGCTTCATGTGCAAACTCACCGGCTCTCCATTAATTTCTATGTCCACCTATGGGTTAGGATAACATGTTCAACATGACATGTTTAACTTCATGAGAATGGTGTAAACAAGATCCTGCTTGGGTGTTTGTGTGGTAAAAATATTTCCTGTGTGTATAAAATATACCTTTGAATTTTGAAGGTAGTGGTTTGGGGCTCTGCAGGATCAATTTAAATGCAGTACAGCAGAGCTACAGCAGAGATGAATTATACAAATACATATGTGTATTTGTGTGTGTGTAAAGAGAATACTATCATCTCACCACTTTTTCCCGAGAATGTAGCACTCCCATTTTCCCGAAGCGGACATGGAACGGGGAGCACTGCAGTGAGCCGTCGGGCTGCTGGACTACGATGACGTCTATACATCCTGACAGCGTTGCAGGGTTGAGTCCTCGGTACAGCTCCTTGACCTGTACGAACACCTGGCCCGCCAGCTGACCCACATAGTTCATGGTCTGTAACTTGAGACAAAAACATCAACAAAGCCTTATTCATATGTCATGCCTTTGATTTAAAATGATAACGTGAAGCCAAACTATCATCCTGCGGCAGTAAGACAAGAGATCGAGTCAGTGAGTCAGTCGCTGCCTACACATGCTAACCAGATCAGCAATTCTTTCAGACTGACAGGTTGCAGAAAACACTGCTTTGTTGTTCTTTACTTCACTCTCGTAGTGCTGCTGCATGGAGGGAGGATGATTGTGGGTGTGATGCATATAAAAAGAAATCTAACATGTACTTGTATATAAACCCAACCAAAAAATGAAATTTAATTTTCTTCCCTCTGTTGAAAGAGTCTTTTCCTCTTTGTAGTGCAAATGCAGTCCAACAGGAATGATATGAATCCCGTCGGGCTGTAAAAGTCTATCTGATCAACAACCTTGGCTGTCTTATGTCAGTAATGACAAACCACATACACAGAGACAAAGAACACAACAATTTCTGCTGCTAGAAGGACAATGTACCTTTTTATGTGGGACGACAGTGAGACTACCAACAAAGAGTAATATATACAGTGGGGCAAAAAAGTATTTAGTCAGCCACCAATTGTGTAAGTTCTCCCACTTAAAAAGATCAGAGAGGCCTGTAATTTTCATCATAGGTATACCTCAACTATGAGAGACAAAATGAGGAAAAAAAATCCAGAAAATCACATTGTCTGATTTTTAAAGAATTTATTTGCAAATTATGGTGGAAAATAAGTATTTGGTCACCTACAAACAAGTAAGATTTCTGGCTTTCACAGACCTGTAACTTCTTTAAGAGGCTCCTCGGTCCTCCACTCGTTACCTGTATTAATGGCACCTGTGTGAACTCGTTATCAGTATAAAAGACACCTGTCCACAACCTCAAACAGTCACGCTCCAAACTCCACTATGGCCAAGACCAAAGAGCTGTCAAAGGACACCAGAAACACAATTGTAGACCTTCACCAGGCTGGGAAGACTGAATCTGCAATAGGTAAGCAGCTTGGTGTGAAGAAATCAACTGTGGGAGCAATTATTAG
>SSNP01000268.1:267458-281997 GCA_006937955.1 Pachypanchax playfairii
CATCCATCCATCCATCCATCCATCCATCCATCCATCCATCCATCCATCCAATGACAGACAGACAGACAGACAGACAGATAGATTTTTTTAATTTTTATACACGGAATGAAACTGATGATATAGACACGTAGCAGTAAAAAGACAATAGATTTTAATAGCCTTTGCTCTAAAAACATGACCAGCCACTTAAACATTATGTGAATGATCTGAGTTTTCTTGTTTTTCTTTTTACTACATACATGTAAAGAGTTCCTGCTGCTGTGGCCCGAAGATGAAACAATTTTGTTAATGTTTATCTGGTGAGATCTGTATCAGTTGCACAAGCCTCAACAAATCCTCATGTTTAACTTTCAACCCTGAGGAGCAGATAAGGAGGAAACCTGGGCAGGACAGGATTAAATGTCTGGGCCTGATCTTGCACAGTTTCAGTTTTTTAAGCCTTGCACTTTCAGGTTAGTAATACTGGTAATTTGATAATTGCTATTTTGGAATAACAAGAAAACAGAGTAAAGATAGCTCATTTAAAACTCACAAGTCCTCAGACATGTATCTTTTCATCTAAACACTCATATGTTGTGTCTTAGATTGTGTCTCCTTGTTTGGATCCTTTTCAGAAAATGTGCCAACATTTTGATAAAGACCCAAAGATGGACAAGAACACAGGAAATGCGCAAGACTGTGAAAACTAATGACTTTTAATATTAAAAACACAAAGCTGGTGAGGTAACAAGATTTAACTCTCAAGGACAGGAGAGAAGTAACAGATAAAACCAGTTACTACTAAGAAATTGATATACTGAAATGTAAAAGAAAACTGTGCAATTTACTGCCAGCAATACATTCAAATGAAAACAAGGAATATGACTGAGAACAAAACAGTATAAAACCCTGCAAACCCTAACAAGAACATGTCTTATCGTCTATCTGTTCCGTACCCAGACGAGTGACCACCACATTCCTGTGTGCAGTCTGTGTACAGCACACTGTACAGAGGGTGAAGGGCTATAAATACATCTCTGGTGGTTTTCCACTCTGTACATGGAGAGTTATATTAAGAAGAGGAAGTGACACTAGATCCAAACTCTACAACAAACATGGTGAACCAGAATTCACAAATATTTCTTCCTCTGAAAATATATCAGCTTTTATTTCTGCATTTGTTATAAAATTAAATTATACAATTAAATTGCTTTTGCTTCTTCTCTTTGAGTCACACAATAATAAAGGCAGAGTTAAATTCATGTAATCATAAATCAGATTAAGAATTACAGCCGCTCTCCTCAGATTATGAAATTTTCATTCGAGAAAAACAAAGAACAGTTCATAAATATCACAGTGACTGATGACAAAGTTTTTTTACCACAACTGTGGCACAGACGCTGCGCTACAGTTGTGGTAAACAGCCCCTCTCCAGTTTCCTTCTGAGGAGTGGGCCCAGTTTCTTTAGATCAACATCAGTTCAGTTTGTGTTACACGTCATGCTACAAACATATGGAGTACTTGCGCCCCTCAAGGAGGTGTGCTCAGTCCCTCTTCATGCTGCTTACATACTGCTAAATTTAGCCCAAATCAGAACATTAACTTTGCTGATGTCACAGCAGTCGTGGCATTCCTCATCAGTAGTGATGAAACATCTTAGCTGAGGCTGAACAGTTAGTTTGCTGATGTACAAACAACAATCTGTCTCTTAACGTCAGCAAAGGTAAACAGATGACTGTAGATGTCAGAGAAAAGACCCATTAACCCTCTGGGGACCAAGGGTTTTATGGAGAAATAAACCTCGCCTGACTTTTTTTTGTTTAAATGCTACTAAAACACCACCTTTCAATGCCCCATAATGTCCTATACCTTGTTTTTTTAATTTTGAATTGAAATATCATAAACTGCTGTGTAAATGAGGCTCCTTTGCTTGAAATAAAGAATATTAGAATAAAAAATACAAAAAAAAATTAGGCGAAAATTAGAAAATCACACTTTGTTAAAAAAAAAACCACACTAAATATCAATGAATAAGAAAAGAAAAAATTGACAACCGCGCGTCATGCGCAAAAGACAAATGCTCTGATTGGAACACCGACTTTGACACGACACTGTATCCCTTGTGAATGGGCTAGAGCGATCCCGGAACTACCGTCTGAAAGCTTGGATTCTCCCGATTTAGAGGGGAAAAAAATAAGTTTCTATCTTTTAAGGTTCGGAAGCTATGTTCGATTAAACACAACAAGGTCCCTGGCATCGTCGATGATGACGGCGTCCCCGTAGCGTTAATGGTTCAAATGGAGAGGGTCAACCACACAAGTGAATATTCAACACTCAACACACCTGGTCAAGAAAGCTCTGCAGATGATGCAAAGAGACCAAAGCATGCAAGAATTCCCCCACCCCACCATTCTCACCTACACCAGCACTACTGGAATCATCCAGGCCAGATGAATCACTTTCTGCTAAGGCAACAAACTACACTGTGAGTGACAGACACCACATGCAGAAAACGATCAGCAAGTCAGCAGGATCTCACTCCTAGCCTAAGAGTTCGTTTCAAGATACTATACAAGAAACAACATGGTGCTATGAAAGATCCCGCTCATCCTGCCATCTGGAAGAAGATACTGTTCCATCAAACCCAAACGACCAGAATCTGCAACAACCTCCTTCTCCAGGTCAGCAGACTGCTAAATCTCCAGAGTCACTCTCAACATACAGCTGCACAAGTGAAATGGTTCATTTCATTGTGTTTGATGTCCAAAAAAAGATACAAATAATTGGAATCTATAAAGGGTCACGGGGGTGGGGTTAGTGCGGGGTACACCTTGGACAAGTCACCAGTCCATCAAACAGCCACATAGACAAACACACACTGCATAGTTTAATTTCATTAGAACATGTTTTAAGTTACGGTGTGTATTCATTGACTTGGAGTGACAATTCTGTGTGCCATCACTCACCAGTGTGTTCTCTGTCTCTTTGACGAAGAAGGCCTCTCCATTTTCTCCCAGCTTCATGTGCAAACTCACCGGCTCTCCATTAATTTCTATGTCCACCTATGGGTTAGGATAACATGTTCAACATGACATGTTTAACTTCATGAGAATGGTGTAAACAAGATCCTGCTTGGGTGTTTGTGTGGTAAAAATATTTCCTGTGTGTATAAAATATACCTTTGAATTTTGAAGGTAGTGGTTTGGGGCTCTGCAGGATCAATTTAAATGCAGTACAGCAGAGCTACAGCAGAGATGAATTATACAAATACATATGTGTATTTGTGTGTGTGTAAAGAGAATACTATCATCTCACCACTTTTTCCCGAGAATGTAGCACTCCCATTTTCCCGAAGCGGACATGGAACGGGGAGCACTGCAGTGAGCCGTCGGGCTGCTGGACTACGATGACGTCTATACATCCTGACAGCGTTGCAGGGTTGAGTCCTCGGTACAGCTCCTTGACCTGTACGAACACCTGGCCCGCCAGCTGACCCACATAGTTCATGGTCTGTAACTTGAGACAAAAACATCAACAAAGCCTTATTCATATGTCATGCCTTTGATTTAAAATGATAACGTGAAGCCAAACTATCATCCTGCGGCAGTAAGACAAGAGATCGAGTCAGTGAGTCAGTCGCTGCCTACACATGCTAACCAGATCAGCAATTCTTTCAGACTGACAGGTTGCAGAAAACACTGCTTTGTTGTTCTTTACTTCACTCTCGTAGTGCTGCTGCATGGAGGGAGGATGATTGTGGGTGTGATGCATATAAAAAGAAATCTAACATGTACTTGTATATAAACCCAACCAAAAAATGAAATTTAATTTTCTTCCCTCTGTTGAAAGAGTCTTTTCCTCTTTGTAGTGCAAATGCAGTCCAACAGGAATGATATGAATCCCGTCGGGCTGTAAAAGTCTATCTGATCAACAACCTTGGCTGTCTTATGTCAGTAATGACAAACCACATACACAGAGACAAAGAACACAACAATTTCTGCTGCTAGAAGGACAATGTACCTTTTTATGTGGGACGACAGTGAGACTACCAACAAAGAGTAATATATACAGTGGGGCAAAAAAGTATTTAGTCAGCCACCAATTGTGTAAGTTCTCCCACTTAAAAAGATCAGAGAGGCCTGTAATTTTCATCATAGGTATACCTCAACTATGAGAGACAAAATGAGGAAAAAAAATCCAGAAAATCACATTGTCTGATTTTTAAAGAATTTATTTGCAAATTATGGTGGAAAATAAGTATTTGGTCACCTACAAACAAGTAAGATTTCTGGCTTTCACAGACCTGTAACTTCTTTAAGAGGCTCCTCGGTCCTCCACTCGTTACCTGTATTAATGGCACCTGTGTGAACTCGTTATCAGTATAAAAGACACCTGTCCACAACCTCAAACAGTCACGCTCCAAACTCCACTATGGCCAAGACCAAAGAGCTGTCAAAGGACACCAGAAACACAATTGTAGACCTTCACCAGGCTGGGAAGACTGAATCTGCAATAGGTAAGCAGCTTGGTGTGAAGAAATCAACTGTGGGAGCAATTATTAGAAAATGGAAGACATACAAGACCACTGATAATCTCCCTCGATCTGGGGCTCCACGCAAGATCTCACCCCGTGGGGTCAAAATGATCACAAGAACGGTGAGCAAAAATCCCAGAACCACACGGAGGGACCTAGTGAATGACCTGCAGAGAGCTGGGACCAAAGTAACAAAGGCTACCATCAGTAACACACTACGCCGCCAGGGACTCAAATCCTGCAGTGCCAGACGTGTCCCCCTGCTGAAGCCAGGACACGTCCAGGCCCGTCTGCGGTTTGCTAGAGAGCATTTGGATGATCCAGAAGAGGATTGGGAGAACATCATATGGTCAGATGAAACCAAAATAGAACTTTTTGGTAGAAACTCAACTTGTCGTGTTTGGAGGGGAAAGAATGCTGAGTTGGATCCAAAGAACACCATACCTACTGTAAAGCATGGGGGTGGAAACATCATGCTTTGGGGCTGTTTTTCTGCAAGGGGACCAGGACGACTGATCCGTGTAAAGGAAAGAATGAATGGGGCCATGTATCGTAAGATTTTGAGTGAAAACCTCCTTCCATCAACAAGGGCATTGAAAATGAGACGTGGCTGGGTCTTTCAGCATGACAATGATCCCAAACACACCGCCCGGGCAACGAAGGAGTGGCTTCGTAAGAAGCATTTCAAGGTCCTGGAGTGGCCTAGCCAGTCTCCAGATCTCAACCCCATAGAAAATCTCTGGAGGGAGTTGAAAGTCCGTGTTGCCCAGCGTCAGCCCCAAAACATCACTGCTCTAGAGGAGATCTGCATGGAGGAATGGGCCAAAATACCAGCAACAGTGTGTGAAAACCTTGTGAAGACTTACAGAAAACGTTTGACCTCTGTCATTGCCAACAAAGGCTATATAACAAAGTATTGAGATTAACTTTTGTTATTGACCAAATACTTATTTTCCACCATAATTTGCAAATAAATTCTTTAAAAATCAGACAATGTGATTTTCTGGATTTTTTTTCCTCATTTTGTCTCTCATAGTTGAGGTATACCTATGATGAAAATTACAGGCCTCTCTGATCTTTTTAAGTGGGAGAACTTACACAATTGGTGGCTGACTAAATACTTTTTTGCCCCACTGTAANATATACAGTGGGGCAAAAAAGTATTTAGTCAGCCACCAATTGTGTAAGTTCTCCCACTTAAAAAGATCAGAGAGGCCTGTAATTTTCATCATAGGTATACCTCAACTATGAGAGACAAAATGAGGAAAAAAAATCCAGAAAATCACATTGTCTGATTTTTAAAGAATTTATTTGCAAATTATGGTGGAAAATAAGTATTTGGTCACCTACAAACAAGTAAGATTTCTGGCTTTCACAGACCTGTAACTTCTTTAAGAGGCTCCTCGGTCCTCCACTCGTTACCTGTATTAATGGCACCTGTGTGAACTCGTTATCAGTATAAAAGACACCTGTCCACAACCTCAAACAGTCACGCTCCAAACTCCACTATGGCCAAGACCAAAGAGCTGTCAAAGGACACCAGAAACACAATTGTAGACCTTCACCAGGCTGGGAAGACTGAATCTGCAATAGGTAAGCAGCTTGGTGTGAAGAAATCAACTGTGGGAGCAATTATTAGAAAATGGAAGACATACAAGACCACTGATTATCTCCCTCGATCTGGGGCTCCACGCAAGATCTCACCCCGTGGGGTCAAAATGATCACAAGAACGGTGAGCAAAAATCCCAGAACCACACGGAGGGACCTAGTGAATGACCTGCAGAGAGCTGGGACCAAAGTAACAAAGGCTACCATCAGTAACACACTACGCCGCCAGGGACTCAAATCCTGCAGTGCCAGACGTGTCCCCCTGCTGAAGCCAGGACACGTCCAGGCCCGTCTGCGGTTTGCTAGAGAGCATTTGGATGATCCAGAAGAGGATTGGGAGAACATCATATGGTCAGATGAAACCAAAATAGAACTTTTTGGTAGAAACTCAACTTGTCGTGTTTGGAGGGGAAAGAATGCTGAGTTGGATCCAAAGAACACCATACCTACTGTAAAGCATGGGGGTGGAAACATCATGCTTTGGGGCTGTTTTTCTGCAAGGGGACCAGGACGACTGATCCGTGTAAAGGAAAGAATGAATGGGGCCATGTATCGTAAGATTTTGAGTGAAAACCTCCTTCCATCAACAAGGGCATTGAAAATGAGACGTGGCTGGGTCTTTCAGCATGACAATGATCCCAAACACACCGCCCGGGCAACGAAGGAGTGGCTTCGTAAGAAGCATTTCAAGGTCCTGGAGTGGCCTAGCCAGTCTCCAGATCTCAACCCCATAGAAAATCTCTGGAGGGAGTTGAAAGTCCGTGTTGCCCAGCGTCAGCCCCAAAACATCACTGCTCTAGAGGAGATCTGCATGGAGGAATGGGTCAAAATACCAGCAACAGTGTGTGAAAACCTTGTGAAGACTTACAGAAAACATTTGACCTCTGTCATTGCCAACAAAGGCTATATAACAAAGTATTGAGATTAACTTTTGTTATTGACCAAATACTTATTTTCCACCATAATTTGCAAATAAATTCTTTAAAAATCAGACAATGTGATTTTCTGGATTTTTTTTCCTCATTTTGTCTCTCATAGTTGAGGTATACCTATGATGAAAATTACAGGCCTCTCTGATCTTTTTAAGTGGGAGAACTTACACAATTGGTGGCTGACTAAATACTTTTTTGCCCCACTGTAAACATAAGACAAACCAGAACAATATTAATAATTTTAGGTTAAAACTGTTACCATATAATTCTCCTATAACAGTATATGCATTAAAGTCTGTAAAGCTTTTCTCAAATTGTATTTTGGCCTTTGGTTTTTACTTTCCTGTATGATAATTTGAGTAATACACCAGTTATTGACCCTGCAGCCATAATGTGGTATTTATAGAAGCAACTGGAGGTGTGACGTCAGTCAGAGGGCATGTTAATTACAATGGACCATATTCATCACAATTACAACAAAATCCCTTCAACGTAATTATTTGGCCTCATGGCAGCCATTTTTCTTTAAAAATATGTTGTTTTCCATCACCATCCAAACTATATATAGTTACTATATTTTCTGAAGCACTGCACCTTTAATATTGAATCAAGTGAAACAAATGTTTTTTTCCCTTAATTATGTAATTTTATACACATGATCCGACTCAGTCCAACACAGTGCTTCAATGCGCTTTACATGCACAACATTGGTGCTGGGAGGACACAGATGTTTTTATGAGAAAAGAAAGCTAAGAAAAGTCAAACAAAACAGCAGGAATTTAGAAATCATTAGAATATTGAAGGTATATGAAGGTAAAAATAAGAACTGCACAAAAATACTTACACAAAGAAGCAACTGAGGCTTGTCTGTTTTGCAAAATGTTCTTTAAATGTCCCTCTGTTTGTGCTGAATCGGACACTGTTACATGCTCACACACACACACACACACACACACACACACACACACACACACACACACACACACACACACACACACACACACACATCACAGCATATCTGTGGGACAGATGGCTTCATGTTGCTGATAAACATAAACACACTTGTGATGAAGATGATTTGTTGGCAGGTGTTACAGTTTTAAGAACTTCTGGTGCTCAAACTGTACATGAGGTCCATGTGAGTCACTGATCACAGGTCACTCAACAAGTCACACTGCAGCACACTGATAAAAACAACGAAGACACTTGGACTCCTATTCAGGCACTAAAATTAGTTTAAGTCAAATGTACAAGAAACATTGTTTAAAAGTTAGGAGAAAAAAATGTTATTGGGATGTAACTGTGGGAACAAAACAGCATGGACGTAAACATGTTAATGTCTGAGACATGACTTCTTGTTCAGACAGTGAGATTGTTTTACACGAATCAGTTCATCGTTTAAGTGATGTCACCCAGTTTTCCATCTATTTCCTTTTATTTCAGTGACAACAACATAAACATGTGCTCACTGGTGAACAACAGGAAGTCCTGATATTAGTGTAAACGCTGCTTTCGTGTGAATAAACATCTCCACACACACACACACACACACACACACACACACACACACACACACACACACACACACACACACAGTGAAAGCCTTGCCCACTCTTCCTTTCTGCTTCACAGCCAATCACTTCGTCCCCTCATTATGTAATAAACAATCAGAGGACAAACTCTAGGTTATTCTGTGTCATGCTGTGGATGAAACATTGACAGAAGCCGTTCCTAATGTCTCTGAGAGATGTGAGCAACAACACGCACCATCTGAGAGAATGTAAATAGTTCCTCTGGGAAAAAACTAAATCCAGCCTCACTTTTCCTGTTCCACAGAACATATGGATGGTAAGGTGAGCGAGAGGTCACAGAGAAGCTGAGGCTTTTGCAGATGATTAAAAGAAGGATCATCCCATTAAATCTGGTTAAAGCGTCTGACACTGGTGTTCCAGTCTGCTAAAACTACACAACAATAATAAAATAGTTCATGAACCACTATTTCCTTTACAGATGTTCTTATTTATGACCTTACTGTGATTGATCAAACACAAACAGATGTAAAGAGCTGATTGACAGATACTACGTCATCAGAGAAGCGCAGAATAACATAAACACGTTGCATTTGCACGGGTTTGTACTATCATGTGTGTCTGTGTCGACATGTAAACATCTGCGCGTACACACAGGGTGAGGCTCTGCAGACTCCCGTCAGTCAAACATCCGTGTTTCAACACGCCGAACCAGATCAGAACAACGCTGAGTCCACCTGGGTTTTTAGGGTAATTAAACCTAAAGGTCTGCAGACGCATGAAAGCATGCAGAAGACAACCATTCTGCGTTTGCTTACATTATTTATTCAGCTGGCTCCTCGCTCCGGTATGTTTCCGTCATCCAGCAGTATTTTAACACCAGACGAGCCTTAAATCGCGTCCGAGTCCGAATCAAACATCAAACATCGTCTGCGTCACGCTGAGCATCTTTCAGCCTCCCTGACATCTGATTCTGGATCATCTATTGAAGGTTGCAGCTCTCACAGCGCAGCTGAAATATCCCCCCCACCACCACAAACGGGAGAGCACGGAACGATTTGATTGGCTGAGCCACTAGTGACGTCAAATGCCTTGTTTTTGGAATATTTACTACCGTAAAAAGCTTTTCATGGATTCAGCTTGTGTTCACAAATAAACTGTTTTGCATGAAAATAAATAAATGAATAAAAATAACCATGTAAAAAGCTAAATCGTGTTTTCATTCTCTCTATTAAATACTGAAGCATGTGACCCCCCCCAATAGTTTTATACCGGGTGAAAACTGAACCTCAGTCATTTTACAAAGCAAAGTAAAAGTAAAAACAAACAAGCACATAAACAAAAGACTTAATTCAAATGTTCAGTGTTTTCAGGCAACACGGAACATGGAAATTAGTTCTATGTTACATTGATGTATTTGATTTTTGTATACCTTTTTTTGTTTATAGGTTACAACTGTTGTTTTTGAGCAACAACTAATGAGACATCTTTATCATGATGCTTTCACAGAAAAGATAAACACTTGGTTTGGGTATGTTGGAACCAAATCTATTATTAAAACAAACTGGCATCATCCTCCTGATATATTTACATAATCATCTTCTCTTAATGACATAAACCAACAGGTTGCAAAACGGAACAACTAATCCACCTAAAAAGGATGTTGAAATGATGAACCTCTTGTCTGAAATTCCTTGAAAATCACTTGAACACTTGTGAAATAACAAAAAAATGTAAGCAGCAGTTCTTCCAGGCATATTGTTAATAGCATACACACATGTAACACGAACCCTGTAAATACTGAATATTTGCCTTATACACAATGACTGAGTCACATGAGGTCTCTGAGGTGTGTTAAATTCTTCAGCATGGATAATTTACTGACAGTCGCCTTGTTTATGAGACTTGTAGCAATTAACTCTTCAAACACTGTAAAAAAACGTCAGATAACAACACTGGTTAATCTTCAAATCCCACATGCTGTACATGCTGTACGTTTCTACTTGAGTATGTCTGAGAGAGAAAAAAACACAAGATCAGATTGCTATTCTGAAGAAATGTAAGTCTATACAGTATGTGACAGAGGGGACAAGAATAACTCTGACATTCAGGCAGCTTGAAGGCATCTGCATCTGTGCAAAAGATTCAGTCATGTCTTTGGAGAAACTGGAAAACTGCCCACCTACACAGACTGGAGGTAAGTTGATCTAATGTTCATGCAGTCCTTTTCTTAACATGTTCTGTTTATTCAAAATTGAATTGCTACCGTGAGACCATGTAGATGAACACAAAATGTCCAAGAATTTCCTTCAAGATGCTTTTTACTGAACCAAAAGTCCAGTTTAGATACAGAGTTTTGGAGAAACAACCCTGTCTCCCAGCAGAGACTCCCTCAGCTGAATCTCATAGCTTTCAGTTTGTTACTCAATGTTTCCAGGAACAAGCTCATCCAACTTATTTCTTCTTCTGGCCCCCTAAAAGAGTGACAGCACATTGTGTAAAAATCCCAAGTGCAAACACGTGACACAGTTGATGACTCCATTGATCAACCTCTGCTGCTCATATATGTACATGCCAACAATGAACCATGTGACTGTTCACTTTGGCCTACTGGTGGATGGACACATACAAACACAGAGGGAGAAAGAGAGAGAGAGTTTCAGCACTGAGCAGAGAAAACAAGGAAACACGTGTTGGGCTTTCTAAGAACTGGCCCATTGAACAGAAGAGAACTGGTAGCCAAATGCAGAAGGAGAGGAGGGGAACTGGGAAGGCAGGAGAACAGGATGAACTGAAAATTCACAGAAAGGAAATGTTGATTACGGTGTACGTAAATAAATCAGGTTTTAGATGATTAACAGATGAGAGAACAGATTTATTCTCTGCATTGTGCTCAACAAGGCTTAAATTGAGTTGGAAATCTGTCCAGATACATACTTGTTCATCTAGAATTAGAAACTAGGTAAATGCCTCTTTTACATTTTTGTAAAGTAAAGAAAATCCTTAAAGTCATGTAGAAAGAAATGACATTAAATCTCCAACAAAATACTGTATGTCATCTGAACAGATTTTTTCATTAGTGTAACATTAAAATTAAGAGCATTCTCACAGAATGGAATGAAGAAAAATTAGTTCATTGATTTATTACTTTTAGGCTTGACTGCAGGTCTGCTTCTAGTGGATTTCTCAAAGAAAAAATATGAGTAATGAGGCTACTTGATTGTAGAACAAGCTTCCAGTTTTCATCAGTGAGGGAGACATCCTGTGTACTTTCAAGGTTTAAGGTTTAAACTTTAATGTTTGCACAGTTCCGTATTTAGGGTTAGTTAGGATTATTCTACGCTTTCCCTTGAGTTATGCTGTCAGTGTTGTGGAGTTTAAGTTTGTTTTGGCTTTTGTGTTTTATTTTGTCATGAGAGTTTGTGTAGATTCTCAGTGGTGTCATCAGTCCAGTGTAGTGAGGAGTGTTCAGAACTTATTATTAAGAATTTGTACCCTTCTTGTCGCTGGGGGTGTACCCTGTAGTCCAGGTCCATTTTTGTACCTTATGAAGTTGTTCCACTAAAACAGTAAAATTATGCCACTTTTTGAAGTCTAAAACCAACATGTAAACCATATTAAAAATGATGGATGAAACTTAATAATAATGAGATTAACCAACCTTGGCCAGGGTTGAAGGTGCAGTTGAAATGGTACAAATTTGTACTTTATATCAATTTGAACCCTCTAAGGGGCATTTCTGACCTTTTAAAGACCAATATTGTACTTTTGAGGGAACATTTTAAAACAATGTACCTATAGGTACAAAAACGTTCTTGTCTCGTACCTCTATTTCTGAGAGTGTGGAATTAGCACAATAAGAATTACATTTTTTTATATATTGGATCAGATCAGGAAATATATTCTAAACTTAATGAGTTGAAGTTCATTTGATTTTTGCAGCTTTTAAGGATGTTTCTGAACTCCTTTAGATCTGCAGAAAATAAAACCACTTCTTTTCCATGTGGGTAAAACATACATACTTAATCTGTATTTTCTGTACCTGTTTACAAACTACTCTAGTTTGTGTGAATGTTATCTGATACAGTATGTTTCCTCATTACTGTGTCTCCTTCACTCAGCAGTAGCGTGACCTCATGTCAAACACGTGAGAGAGGAGGAGAGGGGGGGTTCTGAGACTAGGGTTGCCTAACGTCTCCCTTGCACTCCCACTGAGGTCAGCAGCGCATTCATTTCATCACTACAGCGACAGTGGGTGTATACTGCGGGGGGTGGGCTGCAGGGGCCAATCACACAGCTGCCTGAGCAGTACACCACAAAGAGCTGCTGAGACCTGTCAGAAATTCTGTAGGACTTCAGAAACATGACAGAAGCTCCAAGTGGAAAATGTAACAGCTGACTAATAAATTTCAGCATCAAACTGTTAAATATACGTAGATTAAAGCTGAACAATCAAACCTGTAAACAATCCAACCTCAATGTTTTCTTCCTGTATTTTTATATTTTATTGGTTTCTATTGATTTTTTCTTCAATTAGGTTTTTTTTCAGGATTTTAATGGAAAAAAAAAACATAGAACCAGGGAAACTATCAGACTGAATTTTAAGCTTGAAGAACCAAAAACAAAGATGAGGAGCTCTGAAGAGACACAGCGAGACACATTTAAAAATGTGAGGACCAAGCAACATAATTTAATTCATTAATTTCATAATGTTAAATTACCATTAAACCAATGTTAAACCAGGATATTGACCAGCTGGTCCTCATGCAGTCAGAACCATCTAGAGCTCAACACTCTAAAAACTGTTGAATTAACAATGGACTTCAGGAGGACCCTCCACCCTGTCCCCCATTATCATACACAACACACCTGTAACTATGGTGGACAGGTTTCTGGGGATCACCATCACCCAGGACCTGAACTGGACGGCCAACATCAGTATCTTAAAAGGCTCAGCAACAGCTCAAGAAGTTCAACCTGCCACAGAAGCTGCTGGTGAACTTCTACAGACTGTCACCGTGTTAAACAAACGTGTTTAACTTTCCTAACAAGAAAATTACCTGTTTCATCATTAAAAATAATGTTATACCTGACCTCAAACCACCAACTAGACTTTCATGGTGGTAAAATGCTGCTAATGTATCTAGTGTGTTTTGCTTTCTCAAATTTTGTGATGACGCATTGCAGTTGTTGTAGAGGCTTTCTAGCCAGTCAGAAGCAAGAGAAAGCAGGACCTTTCCCCCAAAAAAGTAGCCAATAATGTCAATTAAAGCCTTTCTAGCCAATCACAGGCAAGAAAGGTGGGACCTTGCCTCTAAACGGGTACAATTCGCGTGCCGTAAAGGGGTGGAAGGTTAGGACGATTCTAAGGGACCAGGCTGATGAAGGGCCCAGAAGAGCAGACCCCCTTTTCTTTTCTCTTTTTAATACATGTGTTAAATGTGCTAGGGCCCCTCATGCATTCAATGTGTATTTCCTTTGTTTTGACTCTAGATTTAATATTTAACAAACAAATAATGTATTTACTATTTCAGTCACACCCCTCCCCCTTTACAATGATTCATTCCACTGTCCGAGCCAAGCTCGCTAGCATCTCATAGCACTTGTTATGATGCATCGCAGACAGTAACACATGAAGGCATGTCACATCAAAAGTAAGGGCATCAAAAATGGAAAGAAAAGAAGAAAAGAGAAATCAGAGAACGTCAGGTTGACAGTGTGTCACACAGTTTTTCAAAAAGAAAGGTAGTTTGCCCGATTCCTGTATTCCAAAACTTTCAGACTTACTTATTTCTGTTGCTACAGGACCTGCTTTTATCTAGCTAGCTCAGTAAAATAACTACTGAATTATGATTATGATCTCCGCTGTGTCCGGGTTATCATGTCTCATAGACACAGATTCAGCGGCCGCTTCACACTCATGTCCTCCTTCCCCCAAGCGCCCCCCCCCCCCCCC
>SSNP01000268.1:286389-301216 GCA_006937955.1 Pachypanchax playfairii
CTACAGGAGATCCTTCCTGTCCACAGCTAGAACCCTCTACAGGAGATCCTTCCTGTCCACAGCTAGAACCCACTAGAATGGATATCTGAAGAAAAACTGAGTTACTTTGACTTTGAAATACGAGAAAAGAGAGATAATGATGTAGGTTGTCCCTGAGTAGACAAAGCCATCTAATGACACAGTGATAGTACCTGTACCTGTCTGGGCTTTAAGGAGATATAATTCAAGATCAAGCACAACACTGTTATGGGGGACATGAACATTCATATCGATAAAACACAAGCTCATAACTTTCTGGCCCTGGTCCACTCCTTCAATTTCAATCTGGTCCAGACTCCCCCAACACACAGAGCTGGCAACACACTGGACCTGGTACTGACCAGAAACTGCACTGCAGGTAACGTGCAAGTCACACCGCTGCACCTCTCAGACCACTTCCTGAATAAATTCAGCATCTCCATCCCTCACGTACCTAACACAAAAGTAAAGACTGTCTCCTACCGCAGAAACCTTCAATCTCTCAGTCCCTCGCAGCTATCGGAGCATGTCTGCTCCTCCCTCCCTTCCCACTCGGTGCTCTCAACTCTGCCTGTAAACGACGCAACAGAGACGCTCTGCTCCTCACTAGCTTCTTCTCTGGATGAAGTCTGCCCTCGTGTGTCAAAGCTGGCCGCCCGGCAGCGTCCTAGTCCGTGGCTCACAGACACTCTGAGGGATCACAGAGCTGGTCTGAGAGCAGCTGAAAGGAAATGGCGCAAATCCAAAAATCTCTCTGACTTGTCCGAATACCAGCAAAAGCTCTCTAGCTTCACATCCTGCTTAAAGGCTGCCAAGATAGCTTTTTACCAAAACAAAATCCAAAATGCTCCTAACATGGGAAAACTGTTCAAGACATTCAATACTCTTCTCCGTCCTCCACCTGCTCAGCCACCCACCGGGCTGACTGCAGACATGTTCGCCACCTACTTCACCGACAAAATCGCCTCCATTAAAAATCAGTTTTCTGAACCTGACAATCCCAGTCTGGTCCATCCTTCCTCCGGTCAATCGCTCTGCTCCTTCCGCTTACTGAATGAGGACGAAGTCTCCCGACTCGTAGTGGAATCTAATCCAACCACGTGTCCTCTGGATCCGATTCCTACAGATATCCTGCTGAGCATTCTTCCTGCTGTCAAACCTGCAATAACCCACATTATAAACTCTTCCATGAAAACTGGCGTCTTTCCTTCAGTTTTCAAGCAAGCCACTGTCACTCCGCTGCTGAAAAAACCGTCGCTCGACCCGGCCCAGGTAGGAAACTACCGGCCAGTCTCGCTCCTACCGTTCATGTCCAAGATCGTAGAGCGAGCCGTTTTCACTCAAGTCTCACAGTTCCTCCATGACAATGACCTACTTGATCCTTATCAATCAGGCTTTAAGCGAGGCCATTCCACTGAAACCGCTCTTCTCTCAGTTACAGAGTCACTATGGGTTGCCAGATCGGCTGGTCTCTCCTCAGTACTCGTACTCCTCGACCTGTCTGCTGCTTTCGACACCGTCAACCACCTCATTCTCCTCTCGATGCTATCTAAGCTTGGCATCTCGGGGCCAGTCCTCTCGTGGTTCACCTCGTACCTTGCGGAAAGATCTTTCAGAGTCTCGTGGCATGGACAGATGTCCAGTCTGCATGAGCTGGCGACGGGTGTCCCGCAGGGCTCGGTCCTTGGTCCTCTCCTCTTCTCTTTATACACCACCTCATTAGGCGAGATCATTCGCTCCCATGGCTTCTCATACCATTGCTACGCTGACGACACTCAGCTCCTCCTCTCCTTCCCTCTAGACGATACCTCCGTCACAATGCGGATATCTGCCTGCCTCTCAGATATCTCGGCGTGGATGAGGGATCGCCACCTTCAGCTTAATCTGTCCAAAACTGACCTCATTGTCTGTCCTGCCAATAACTCCTTACCTCCTCAGATAAGCGTGCAGCTTGACTCCATCACGCTGTTCCCCAAAACCTCCGCCAGAAACCTTGGTGTCATACTGGACAACCAGCTGTCCTTCAAGGAGCAGGTTAACTCCGTAGCTTGCTCATGTCGATTCGCTCTTTACAACATCAGGAAAATCAGAGCCTTCCAGACAGACCACACCACACAGCTTCTGGTCCAGGCCCTGGTCTTGTCCCGCATCAACTACTGCAACCCTTTGCTGGCCGGTCTTCCGGCGTCCTTGGTTAAACCTCTGCAGATGATTCAGAACGCAGCAGCACGTCTGGTCTTCAACCAGCCCAAGAGGGCTCATGTCACTCCGCTGCTCATTTCTCTGCACTGGCTTCCAGTTGCAGCACGCATCAAATACAAAGCTCTGCTTCTGGCTTACCAGATTCTAACACACACAGCTCCTACTTACCTTCACTCCTTCATCCAAACCTACATTCCCATGCGTCAGCTACGCTCAGCCGCTGAAAGACGCCTAGCGCTTCCACCACAACGTGGCATGAGATCATGTTCCAAACTCTTCTCCTCTGTTGTCCCCCGATGGTGGAATGACCTACCAAACTCGGTCCGATCCTCAGAGTCGGCAGCTACTTTTAAGAGCAAACTTAAGACTCACCTCTTTAAAGAACACTTTCAGTCTTAATGTGGAATTGATTTATGATTTATGATAGCGATTTGGGAGTTTATCTCTACAAAAAAAATAAAAAAAAATGATACACTTGATGTATCAGCGTCGGAATTAAATTGGACTCCAAACAGTCCGCCTCCTTATATTGTTTCCTTCTCTTTGATTTCTTGCTTGTATGTTCTCTCAATGTAAGTCGCTTCGGATAAAAGCGTCTGCTCAATGACAGTAGTAGTAGTAGTAGTAACACTCAACAGCAGGCACAGATGAAAGTAGATAAAAGTTAGTTTAGTTATTATTAAGGATCACTTCCAAACTGCTTTCATTACAAATCACTTGACTCAGAACAACGATACAGTTTTGCTTCCGTCACCCTTTACAGCACATTTATGGGGTTATTTTAGTTTTATTACCCAAGACCAGCTGTCAGTGGGGCTGCCATCTTCACTGTGACTGCTGAAGACTTTCTCCTCCATGTGGATTATAGCTCCATTTCGGTCGGTCTGCAAACTGCTGTTTAATTACCTCAGAGAAAAACAGTCAAGACTCTGAAAGAAACTTTGGGAAAATGATCAAAAATTGAAAAAGATAAAAAGAGATTATTTAAGCCATTGAGAAAATCAATATGTTAAAATGTCCAAATATGCTATTTTATTAGATTTCTTCAAAAGCTCCCATGGGAGATTTGTGAGTCCCTAAACTCTAGATGTGATGGATCTGTTTGGAGTGAACGGCTTGTGAGAGATGAGCAAGTGTTTTACACTAAATTTATCAACAAGTGTCTTCTGGGAATGAGGTTCTAGGAGGAAATGTGAGAGTGTCAAGAGCTGCTGAACTGTTCTGTTGATTCATGTACTCATCTTGAAGCTCTGTAACCGACACAGATCAGTTCATAGAGAAATGCCTCAAAAATTCATTTTAAGGACAGGAAGGACTGATAACATCAGTGTGATCATTTAATAAAAGGTCTAAATCTGTGATATTTAGCTGCGGCTGGATGTTTGATGGGCTTCATATTTAAATAAACACACACACACAATTTAAAATGTCTGTACATTTATACAGTTAGGATGATACAGAACTGTACATGGTAACAACATGAAAGAAAACAGTAGATTTACTGTAGTTTTTTTGGAAAGGAACAAATATCACAGTACAGCCTTTGGAGTACAACTTGATACTTTTTTTTTTTAAACATGAAGATAACCTTTTTAGATGCACTGTAACGGGTAGCTTTTTAAACATGAGCAAAATCTGACTAAATTTAATGGACTATATATATTTCTTCTGTTAAAACATACATGCAAAACAACTATTTACAAATTTCTCCCCATATAAAAAATTGCCAAAATTCAGCATACACTGCACATACATGATTGTTTTCCCCTTATAAAACATCTTGTGCTGAATAGCCCCGTTGAGACGTCTGAACTTGCAAAATACTTTAGTAAAAAATACTGACAACATATAACAAGACACTCAAAAGAGGAAACTGTTATCTAGAAAATGACATCTGCGCTTATTAGAAACATGTTTTGTCAAATATAGTCAAAATTATTTACTTCTCTGTTAGTTTTCTTTCTACCCAGCCAATAAAATTGCATGTCCAAAAGTGGAAACATTTCAATACTTAATTTCTTCATCACAGAGGCATGAAAAAAGGTTCAGGCTGAAGCCCCCACCTGTTTTCCCTCACCTATCTGTACTAGATTCTACTGGAACTTGTGTACATTTGAAAGTACTAATAAAGCTTTGGTCACCTCTCAACATACTTTGGAGTGAAGTATAAAAAACAACACAGGTGTCCTCTCACTTATGAGAAAAGTAATTTCGGGCCTATCTGTGACTCTTATCAGGTCAGTTGTTTCAGTCAAATATGTTTTCCGGTCAGGAAGAAGAGTGGTCGATCCTCTTTAGCGTTAGCAGTCTGGAATTCATCGCTGAGCCTGAACCTCCACTCCTCCTCCAGCTCCAACCTGCCCACAGTCTGCCTTAGTGAGCTGCGATCTGCACTGATCACACACAGAGTGGCACCTACAGGGAAGCAGACATGAGGAGACGTAGACGTGTCATTCATAAAGATACATAACTACCAATTAAATCATTGACAACATTTTATTTTGAGAAGCAATTATAACTCTGATTATTTCAAATTAGAGTATACTTTTTCCCTTTTACCTATTTTAATTTGTGTTATGAAGTAGTTTACCAATTAACAAGTGAACTATTTGTCTTTTATTATTTTTAAAATATAATGAAGAACCATTGTGTTTTTATGGTCTGCAAAACATCACACACCTCCAGCACAAACCTTCAAACACTCAGGTTGCAGAGCATTTTACACTGTTTCCTCATGACTTAGCCAAATAACATAACACAGGAAATTAAAGGTACAATATTATGAATTTTACAGTGAAATAATCACACAACAGTCTAATGTCCCACCGATGTTGAAAAAAAAGTCAAATTGTAACAGATTTAGATCTCAGCCGACTGGGTGGTCGCTAGTTTCTGTCAGTTTGTCTGGGATGGAATCATTGTTTACAGTAACTATTCTGCATCCAGACTTCCTGGTTCCATAGCGAATCATGTGGGCCTCAAGGTTGCCAAGTATTCAACACAAGCAGCTGCAATTACACAATGACCAGTAGTAAAGAGTAAAAGAAGCAGACCTGAGAGAACTTGTAGTAAACTTAAGAAACCACCACATCCTTCCCAAAAACTGAACAAATACAAGAGAAAGAAAATGAGGATCAACATTGGAACTGGCAACCCAGCAGAAAAATCTGGGAGAGGGTGAGTGGCTGAGAGTGGATGTTTTTTTTAACTGCGGGACTCCGATTTGAAGACAAGATCTAATTCTTAGATATTGCACCTTTAACTAGAAGGACGAAGCCAAATAAAAAACACTGCCCCCTTGTGGCTGGTTTCAGTACATATCTTAAGTCCTACACCTATGGTAACATTTTCCTGATTACAAAAAGAACAAAAAGCAGTTCAGATATTTTCTCAACTGACTTTTGTTGATTCGCGTAAGTCTTTTCTTGCTGCTGCCAATCAAACTTTTTTTTCAAAGACATTAGTTATAATTATTGATTAATTATATGTATTTAATTATCCTGATTTAAACTTTAATTTTTAATTTTTAATAACACATTTTATTATAAGCCAATTAAAACACTGTTACTGCGCATTTGTATATTTTATCAGCTTTTGTACCTTTAAGAAAGTTGAACTTCTTGAGAAAACTAGAAGTCACGAATGTGTCAGGGAAACAGAGAAGAAGGCCACTGAACAGCAACCCCGTGGTGCTGATGTTGACAGAATGAGGTCTGGAACTCACAAAACACACTGTCACCTGTAGGAGGAGAGAATTATGATAAAATTTGTACGTATACAGACCCAAACTTTGTTTTTGTTTATGGGGCTAATCTGCCACAAATAAATAGCAGTAATTCTAGGTGATAATTTGTGTGGTCATGTATCTGTGTGGTTGGATGGGTCTGTCTGTACCTCAGGTCCCAGGTTGAGGTAACAGTCCACAGTCAGAACAGGGTGTGTATAGTTCTTGGTGCTGAGTGGAAACAGTTTCTGACTGGTGTGTTGGAGGTATTTTTCCAGGAGAAGCTGAGCTGGTGTTGCCAAAAAAAGGTGCTTGCTGTCTGGTGCACAGATGTATTGAGAGGGTCCAACTGAGGTAGAAACATCTGTCATCTGGATAAGAAGAAGCATTTAGAACAATGACTCATTGCTCATATTGGCTTTACATTTAGAAAACTATCATGTTTCATTTGCTACTCAAGACTACTGAGTACAGACATACAGACTGAACACTTTGATGATTACATGAAAAATATTCTAGAAAAAGTGGGGAAAAAATATAAATTAAATATATACGATGGACCTGATGGATCCTTTAAGAGTCAGATTTTTAGTCTAAATTACTTTATAGGACATTTTGCCACATTTTGGGGCAGATGTGGTTAAAGGGACATAAGGCAAGATTTGTGAAAAACTACACATGCATTTCCAGTTTATTCAATGCTAATGGGTCATGAAGCATTAAAAACCCAAAATAACAAGGCCATCCGCATATATGTCTGTTGCCTTGGAAACGCTGTGTGCTACATAACGCGCTGCAGTTCGACGTCCGAATTTCCCGCGCAGTTGTAGGGATGTGACGTAAATTGACGCTGCATGCGCGTTGCCGACAGCTCTTGAACAGGAAGTACATGGCCGCCGTGGACTTGGATTCAAACACTGAAGGTATACTTATGGATGTTTCTGCAGCCAGCAAACGACCTGCATCCACTCTCACCCCCCAAAAAAGTGGCACCACGAAGAAAAAAAAGACTTTATCAGCGGCATCTCGTGAGTCAAAAAAGAAATATGACCGAAGCCGGGCAGGCACCCGCATAAATATTGGATATGCGTTCGGTTCATGGAGGGAACTTCAGCTCCATTTAGGAGTGAAAACGGATGCTGACATGGCTCATTTCCTTGTGACCAGGTGAGAAAACATTATAGGTCGTGTTTAGAGCCTGATACAGTATGAAAATGAGATCAAATCAAATAACAGAGTGGAGAGACCTGACGTGAAGTATGTTAGCCTCCCCGGTGCAGTGTTGTGAAGACGAACAGTCTGTAAAGTGTCTGTGCGCGCTCCCGTGCCGGCTTGGCTGGTGGCTGCAGTTAGCCACAGCGCCTGTCGAGGCAGCACTGAGTCAGATTTTGTAAAGCTGCCTTAAGTTCCTTTAAGTAGGTAGAGCGGTCGTTGGCAAATCAATCCCAGCTTCCACCACCACATGTTGAAGTGTCCTTGGGCAAGACACTCATGTAGCCTCCCGATTTGCATATCGGGTTGTGTGAATGGGTGAATGTACAAAACAAAGAAGCCTCAATTATAATCCCTAAATAATCAATTTGTATTAAATTGGAATTTTAAGCCATCAGGAAGATCAGTGTCAGCTGATGGCAAAGTCCAGGAAGCAACCCAAAATTATCAATCAGCTTAAAGGGGGAGGAATGACCTTGTTTCTGCCAACATCAAGATGATGATGTCAGCAGGAGGGTAACCTGTCCAGATGTAACCCTGCCTTTCACCCAATGACTACTGGAGATAAGAACCAGCTCCCCACGACCCTGAACTAGAACAAGTTGATACAGAAAACGACTGACTGACCAGTCAGGATGAATCAGGAAGCTGATGTGTTTTGTCAGTTTATTTACCAGCACTTTAGTGATTATATTTGTAGGTCACTGTCAAAAAGACGTATATTCATCATTGGCAATTCATCCATAATTATCAATTGTAAAGTTGTGATTCTGCCAAGTTACAGTATATATAAACATGTAGAGTATCTGTTCTCTATTAGAAAACAGAGTAAATATTTTCAACTTCATGAATTCACATAAATTTACAGTTGCGGTTTCTCCTGCATGAAAACAACAAATAGCTGTGAATACAAATCTGTTCTATTGAGAATACGGACTGAAAACTTTGGAGGGGTCACAGGATTATTAATGGAGAACAGACACACTAGTCTAAAGAGGCCCTTCCATTAAAAATGTTTTTTCTGAGTTTTCTGTTGAATATTTTAGCTCCACAGGTGTTCTTACCTTCATAGTGGGTGTGAAAACAGGTCAACAACTTCTCTTTAAGTTTTAATCTCTCAAACTACGTAGGTGGCGATAAAACCCGAGTTCTCCCGAGTCCGAACGGCCTGTATCTGTTTCATCACAACTCCTTTGTTCGTTTGTATTCGGCAGCTCCCACAGTTGAAACCACGCCTAGCATGCTGCTGCTAAAAGCTGTAGCATAACGTAGCAAACAGGAAGACATGACATCTGACGTTGCCATGCACAGCGGGACAGGAAACAGTATTCTTTGCTCTCATAGGCTAGTTTGTTAGCCAATCAGAGTCCAGCAAATTCGAACAATGAATATAAACAAGCTGCAGATGAAGCAGCCTAACAGAAGGAGCCGGAACCACCCGAATTTAAACGCAGACAGATTGAAAGGTCTGTATATCAGTGTTTCCTGATGTTTTTTAGATATAAAATGTTTCATATTACTGGTTAATACTTAAGAAATAACCACAAAGTCCTGAAATGTGTATGAAATGGCCTCTTTTAAGTCTTAAACTTAACAGCACTTAGACGACCAACCAACACACAATGAGAAAAAAAATCAGCTGATGTTTAACAGTTTGTATACTATATCGTTACTATATTGTTGTTAAAAAAAACTCAATGTATCAAAAAAGGAGGTAACAGCATCCATATGAGCATCAGAACACTAAATACTAAAGATGTCAGGTCCACCAGTCGTACAGCTGGGAAGTGACAGATAGACCAGTTTTATTTATGTCAAGGTAAAAATCAGAATCCAGCTTCTTAGCAGAGATTTCTGCAAGTGCAGGGACATACAGTATCTTAGGATCAAAGAATGGTTAAGTTCCATGTCAAAGGCAGTGAACCATGATGTAAAATAGTGTTTATAAAAATAAAACAATGTCTTGTTAATGGGTTTGGGGTCAGTTAAACGCTGTCCAGTAGCTGCAGAGAGTTTATATATTGCCCTGCCAGTTAATCAGTTTTATATCCAGCTCAAAATGCTTGTTTCAGATAGAGTTTGATTATAGTCAGAGTTCAGATTTAAGTCTATTATCTGAATTTATGTTATGATACACTTCTTTGGCAAAGCAGCCATAACCTCTGCTAAACTTTTCAACTCATCTTTTCCCTGGATGATTGATATGATGTTATATGACCTCTAATGATCACTTTAAACAAATCCTGCAGAGCAGAGTCTAAAGCTTCACCGCTGTCATTAGCCAGGAGGAAATCAGATGTTACGTAGTCACAGACGGGCTTGTCCTTGTAGAAAAGAGGGATTAAACATTGTGAGAGGTCAAAATGAACTGACAATGAAATGGGGCATAATCAGAACTGATAATACTATGATATGGAGAGCTTTCAATGAGATTGGAGGTAACTAAGAAGTTACCAGTGCTGGAGAAATGATCATGTAAAGGGTAGAAAAATGGATCATTTCTTCTTGTTGTTTAGAACCTGAACCTGAAACTGAAGCCATGAAATCTGGAAAAACTGTTTTTCATATCACTCCAGTGAAAGTGAGCCAGTGTCAGCTAAGCCAAAGGATTCATTTATCTATCATGATTTGACATCTTTTTGATGATGTATTCTCTAAGCAACTCTCTACCTTTGTTTTGATGACAAATGTTCTGTATCCTCCAATCGCAATCTGCTTCTTCATCACACTGAAATTGTTGAACTTGCAGACAAGCAGGCCGGAGCTGTGGAGCCTCAAGGTGAAGTCCACATCGTGACAGGTGAAGCGGTTCTGGTCGTACTGAACGTTCTGACTCCGGTCCACGTTCAGGAAGAGGAAGTCATGAAGGTGACCTCTAGAGAAAGGCTCCCACTGCTTGACCCCTGGCTCGACAGGAAAACAAAAGCAGAGCAACGATAAGACAGAGAAAGTTGCTTGTATTTCTTAAAAAAAAGTTCCTGAAACAAAGTCTGAAATGTGTGTAACTTTCTGACCCAAATAATAATGTTTCAGAATAAAAAGACTAAAGCTATATGTCTTTTTAAATCACAGGTGTCAAATTCCAGGCCTCAAGGGCCACTATCCTACATGTTTCCCATGTTTCTCTGCTTCTATACACCTGATTCAGATGAATGGATCATTAACAAGCTTCTGCAGGATTTGCTGAAATGCAGAGGATTTGAATCAGGTGTGTAGAAACAGGGAAACATCTAAAACATGCAGGATAGTGGCCCTCGAGGCCTGGAGTTTGACACCCCTGTTTTAAAGCAGTACTAAATAACTTTTCTGCAACCGTGTCTCAGACAGCCATTGCTGGAAACGGTGTTCTGTAGAAATATGCTACATGTTGAGATGCGCTACCGATTTCTTCTGCACATGTGCCGTTCAGCCTTGACTTCAATAAACAGATTTATCATTTATTTTTGTTTTTATATTTTTCCATAAATAAATGTTACCTATCAAATAAATTCTCCCAGGACAGGAACACTAAATATGATGTTATTTTTACTTTCTTTGCATTGTCAGAGTGACAGGCAAATGTTTGGACACACCCAGAGCAGAAGGACCCAACAATGGCCGACAAGGACCCAGAGGGCTTTTATATAGAAAATATCAGGAAAGGATCATAAAAATATATTTAAATAACTAACAGGACACACTCACCATAAACAAGAATACTGTATAAACTTCAAATGACATTCTTTAATGAAATAAGGTGTACATTCGTACTATGGTGGCATTTTTCATCAGGGCAGCATAAATGACCAGAACACCACTTCCTGCTGTGACCCGAATTACGGAAGTTATTTAGTCTATTGTAAAGCCATCGGAAGCATCCAGAGTGTCTAATATGAAGAAGAACATTTTTTTTCGGTGAGTATCCACTTAGAAAAGTTTCAAAACAGTAGCTTAAAGTTGTAAAAGTTATTTAGTACTGCTTTAAACTCTATTTGATACTGAGAAATTCCTAATGGAAGTTCAGAGATCAGAGATATACCAATGTACCTCAAAAGAAGAAGAAAAAGGAGATTCAATGATTTTGTGTGTCCTGACCTGTAAGTCCACAACTGCTCCACTTCCTGATACCACACAGACCATAGTGAGCCAGATCTGGACAGGCCTCCATGTGATGTAAGACCTGTTTCAGTGGCACAGCATGGTCCACCGGACCACTGAGAACAGAACCATTTATAGGTGGAATGGGTTAGCCCCTACTCAAAAATGAAAACTACAGAACATTTTCCTGACATTTTCCTGACATTTTTTAATAAAAGCATCAACAATTTTATCCTTCACCTTGATTTATCAAGATCTACTGCATTCCACATAACACAGGAGTCATCAGCCAGGATGATGAAGGGCCAGACATCACCTGCGGGGCCACCTCCCTCCAGACGCCGACTGCGCTCCAACTCCAAGTTGTGATATGATAGTTCTTTTATCAGGAAGTGAGCAGCACCTGCAAAAACACTGGGAACTGTTAGTAAAGGTGGCAAAAAATTTGAGGAATAAAATAAAATATGAAATTGATAAGTTAGCTGTGACACACCTATCCCGGCTCCATTGAAAACAGTGGGCAGCACCAGCATGATATGGTTGGGCCAGTACTTCTTATAGACGGCCATCTCATACTCTTTAACCACGAGGATGTGAAGGTGTGAGGCACCATCCATAGCGTGGTACAGGTTAAACAGGCCATGCTCGTGACGACCGGTGGTCGGGGTGAAGATTGGACTCTTAATACAATCTGGGCTCTGTGGAATAACATAATAAAATAAACATGTGTATATAAATACAAGGTAAATAAAAACATTTGACTTTTTTTATTTAAAAAATCCAAATGAAATAATTTTCACATGTTTAAAATGACACATTTATTCTTGTTTGTAATCAGTCTTAAAATAAACAAAAACATAGATGGAAAAAAGAACTAATTATGAAAAATGAAAGAACACAGAAGCTTCAATTTCCCTTTTAGATATCTAACAAATAAGATATGAAGAAAGTTTATGAAGAAAGCAAGACAGTTTTACAATTGCACCACTTAGTGGATCAATGAGGAGCTGCACTGTGATCAACACTAACATCCATCAGTTTTGAGCAACTGTAGATATAAATGGTCAGTAAAAGGAATATAAATGTGTGTTTTAAAGACATTTTTGGACAGAAATGTTGCCGAAATTTACTTTTATTTGTCTGAACAGACAGAAAAATTATTTTGAAGTTCTTTGAATGTTTGTCTTTTTTCTCTAACTGATACCAGCAGCATTACAGGAAGTTATAGCACAGTTTTAAACCCTTTCACTGTGTGAACAGTGAGTGTCTTTGTGTCATAACTTATTGGTATAAAATAAAATAAACTTAAAGCTGGATTAGTTTAACTCATATCTGAACAGTGTAGAAATCTAGTAGAAAATGTGAGAATGCTCAAAGTTGAGGACCTACCCAGTCAGAAGTAAGAGGCAGCCGCATGCTCTCCAGCTGACCTCCTGGCTGGCTGAAGCTGAAGTAGTGCTCTTTAGATTTTGGGATGATGAAGTAGAGCTGAATGTCTTCTCCAAGCATCAGATGGGTGAATGTGAAGGCATGCAGCGTCGACTCGTACATCTGCATCATGATTAGGGAAAACTCAAGCTGACATTTGAAAAACTGAGTGTAATTTTTCACACTGCCTGTATGTTGTGAGCTGACCTGGTATCTGGGGTTGAATCCTAAATACTGATGACACTGTTCACAGTGATGATAGGTGTTGTAGGCTGCATATTTAGAAAGCTTGATCCTAGTCGTGCGTCTGCGCAGGTACACGTCCTCCTGACGTGCAGGAGTTCCTTCACAACACAATGAAGAAAGAGACTATACAGTACAGCAAAACCTTTCATTTTATTTCTAGTTTCAAAGCCAGAAATAGTTAAGACAAAGATAACAGTTTTATATACATACCCTCAGAATGTGGTTTAAATTTAGGGCAATATATCGAGCTGATATCATCATATTTAGCATCATGGATGGTGTAGTCAAAGGGCATCGTCTTCATGACTTCTGTGTTGGGCCAAGGTGTGCTGGGTGTGTGGTACTGCCCCTCTTCTGTTAGGACTCCTACAAACACAATGCATGTCAAAAGAAATGCATTTAATGAGTTCACAGCACTACAAAGGAATATCAGACACATCTTGATAAATAAAACAATTACAGGATTTTAAAAAGCAGAATTTGGATTCTAAAAGTTTGTGAAAATAATCTAAAAATTGCCTTTATATAAAGTCTTAATAATTAATACCAGAACTGGTTTTGATAAAAAAATATACTAACTGCAGTTGATGTCTTCCTCATCATAGATGTCCACCTCCATGAGTCTGATCAGCATGCGAGACAGGATACCCAGGAAGTGCAGGTAGGCTCCTGTCTTACCCACCTGACCACAGAAAAACAGCAAGCATGTGTTATTATTTAAAAAATCACAGTTAAAAGCAAAATGAATCTAAATACCGTATATACCCGCATATAAGTCGGTTTTTTGAGGAGTAAATTTCAGGTCTGAAGAGGGGTTCCGACTTATACGCGCGATTTCGGGTAGAAGTAGGTTTTTTTTCAGAGAAAATGTTATTCAGGTAGTTTGGACTCGTCACTGTAACATTCACAGGGTGTAGGACATTTCTGTATCGACTAGACACACCTGTCCACACTGTAACACCACCAAAGGCTCGTCTAATGATAATGGTGGTTAGTGCACAGCGCTCTCCTTGATGTCGGCAACTTTGTGCTTTCTGCTCAGTGTGAATCAATCAGAGAACAGCACTGTGATCTACTGGTCCCTCCTCCAGGGTAAATGCTTCCAGGATTATGTAAAATATGATGTTGCCTGTGACCAGTTGTGCTGCAGATCATCAACTACACAGACCATGCAGACATCAATGGTTTCAGATGGTTCGATGTGACACTTGTTGCCTCTCAGCTCCTTTAAATGTGCCTGAAGTTTAGTGGCATCTATCATCTGGTTCCACAGGACATTGTTTGCAATGAAGCATCATCAGCATGGGATGTGACCACAGGATGTCAACTTCTAAGACTTTCTCTGACTCTTCCAGTCTCTCTGTATCTGCTGGAACCTCAAGACCTACCTTTTTAACCTAGCTTTTAACTAATTATTATTTATTATTACGCTTTTTAACTGATTATTATATTTTACCAGATGTATTTTTTAGTTTAGCTTTTAACTGTTTTTATTAATCTGCTTTGCATTTTTATCTTGATTCTATCTTATCCTTGTTTTACACTCATTGTTTTATACTTTATACACTTTATGTTTTACAAATTTTACACTTTTTTTTTTTTTTGCCAGTGTTTACTCTCCGGGACCCCTCTGTGTCGGGGGCGGTGGTCGGCTGTGGCTGCCGGGGTGCCCCCCAGGTAAGGCCTGGGTGGAGGTGGGGGTACCAGCCCTCCCTACTCTGGGCGCACGGGGTCGGTGCCTTGGCAGCTGCTGCTGATCCGCTGCTACCGATGCAGATGGCTCCTATGATGGCATTTCCTGGCTCATCTGTGCTCAGCCCGCTGTTTTTGTAGCTTTTAAGTGTGTGTATGTGTGTATATGGTCGATGGGTTGGGTTGGGATGGGGGTTTTACTTTTTAAGTAAAGGGGGGGGGGGGGGG